>VNJW01007606.1:0-50598 GCA_008042615.1 Drosophila auraria | reverse complement strand
GTAGAGTAGCACGCAGTATATATGTCGGAACGGTCGAAATCGGACCACTATATCCTATAGCTGCCATAGGAGTGATGGCGAAATTAATGTACAAAAATTTTTAATTTCTCTGTTTTTCAACGAATTTCTATAAATTTCGAGATATAGTCATTTTTTATAGTTCTAGAATTACGGTTTTAATTTCATTAAGATCGGACAACTATATCATATAGCTGCCATAGAAGGGATCCGTCGATTTATATGAAAATGTAAAATTCTACATGTAAAATGTAAAATTCTACATGTAAAATGTAAAATTTACAAAATTTACATAATTTGACATTTTTTTTTTGGTAATGCCAAAATGGATCGATTTTCAATGATCCAATTGCTGACTGCAAGGGTATATAAACTTCGGTTTACCGAAGTTAGCTTTCTTTCTCGTATTTTTCCCTCACTTTTCCCGCAATTCTCACACACGAAGTACGGATGAGAGCCAGCAGCAATTAAACGGGGAAAGAAAACTTTTCCAACAGTTTTCGCAGGGAAGTGAAGCCACAAAGGATGTCCAGGCGACGGGGTATGTAAATGCGGGTGGCTGTGGGTGGTTTTCGCTGCCAGGCGGCCTTGGGATATGTGGCTAGTTGGATAAGGCTTTTCTACGTCTGCTCAGCTCGACAATATTGGCGCAGGAAGAATAACAAATTTCAGTATATGGTGTGACATTAAATTATTATTAAAATTTTGATGAAAGAATTTTTTATGTTTTATATTTTTATTCTTGAAATATAATTGAGTTTTAAAAGGGAATAAAAAATGTCAGAGAGTCACAAAAAATTATAGAGAGCTTAAGAAAGGTTATAAAATTCAAAAAGATCTTTAGGCATTTTTTAAAATCTATTCTCTGTGAAAAATAACTTTCTAAGGGCTTTAGAAATATTCTAAAAACACTTTTCATATAAATTTTGATAAAATTTTAAAAACATAAATCAACTTAAAGGTTACAATTTGGGTAAAAATTATATTTTTTAATAAATAAATTATATTATTTTTAATTCGCAGTGCCCTTGTTTCCACTGTGTTGGTGCTTGGACGCATAATTGTAAAGTGGCCCGGCATGTGTCGTTCCTTTCGCTTTTAATTGTTTGTGCAAAGTGAAGGGGGGGAAGCCAGGGGGGTATTCAAGCCGCCCCCTCTTCATATGCCCGAGTATGTGCGTGTGTGTGTGTTGTTAACAACTTTAACATCACTTTTGCGTAGCCTCGAACATATTCATCGTACTCTGCCATGTTGGGTGTTTGTTGATTTTACTGTTCCTGCCTGTCGTTACCTCAGTAGATGTTTTTTACTGGAACACAAAAAAAAAGAGTAACCTTTTGGGGCATATCCGGCTAAAAGAGTGCCAGATAAAAAAGCTCAATAAGTGCCGGTTATGTTTAATAATAACCAAGGTGCTTGTGGTTGAACACATTCGTGTTTTGTGATTTTTATCGCACCTTTTGTCTAACTTATTAGCAAAACAGCATCGCTGAAGTCTCTCTTTCATTCAAACTACTTTGCCAACACAGAAATAAACAATTTAAACGTTCCCCTTTATACATAGGAGTTGGTAACCGCTTTATATTTATGTTTATTCACAGCTGATAAGCTTAAACATTCCTGAAATCTTTATAATAAAAGCTCTTATCTTATCTCTCTCTCTCTCAGTGGAAGTCATTTAGGCCAATCTTTTTGTTTTCTGTTTTATTTTATTTCAACTCCCAAATGGCTCTTGGGAACGTGTGTATCTTTATTTTTTAAGTGCCACTCCAGTCCTTGTACAATATTAATTGCCAGAGTGTTAATTGCTGTTGGCCAGCACTTAGCTTAATGAAACGTGTCCTCATGGAATTTCCATAGATATATCTGAAGTTGTTCCTGCCTCCTCTTCACTATCGAAGCTTCGACGGAGGGGCGAAAATCAATTTTAAATTAGGGCACAATGAGCTCATGTCGCCACGTGGCTATCAGGTGAGAAATGGAGAGGAGTCCGAACCTTAGACAGCCACGCTACCCACGCATACACACACTTTCACAGGGCAGAGGTCAGGTGAATAGAGGCTTCAAATACACCGAGAAAATAGCTTTTGCATCGTAATAAAGTTTACAAAAAATCCGGATTTTCTCACAAGGTTTTAAGCTTTATTTTCCCTATTCTATTTATTTATTTATTATTTTAAAGATCTTTGGAATTATTAGATTTTTTAATATCCTAAGAGAGGAATAGGTTTTGCTTATTCTCTCTCGAATAAAATATCTCTTATTTCTGTTATATATTCAGTAAATATTTCCCTATATTTTATGCTTAAAATATTAATATTTTCTCCCCGTGTCCCGATGTCAGCTATTGAATCGAGTTACATGTCAAAGGAAGCGTCATCCCAGTCCTTGTTGTTGCTATTGCCACTGCCTTTGTTGTTGTGGGCGGCACAAAGCGAGTAAACAACAATAAAGCGAAGACAAACAAAAGAGTAGCAGCAGCAAAAAAAAAAAAGTACTAGTAACTAACACACCGAAGGGACAAGGCCCAACGAGCAGGAGCAACTTGGAATATGGAAGGACATGACGAATGACGCGTTGCTAGACAATTTTTCAATTTGAATGGGAGACCTCTTCTGAACAACGGCAAAAAAAAAGAAATGTCTAGGCCTGCTGGAAACTCCAAACACGGAATGGTGAAACGTTTCGGATTTCGATTGGGTTTTCGCCTTTGCTCCTCCGGATTTTGCCTGCCTGCTGCCTGCCTACCCGTTTTTTTTTCGGGACGAACAGAGGAATTGGCATCGATAGATGCAACCTGCAATTTGCCGCCTGACTAAACCAGACGACGAGGGTTCAAATGGGGGTTATCCCGTTTGGTGGCGAATTAAAGGCTACCCTGTAGGTCTTCGAGAGTGTTTTAGCATCATAGATTATTAGGAATCTCAAATTTTGTGGCGCTAAATCCACACTCCTTCTTTGTTATTATTGAGTGCCTTGAACGCCCCCTTAAAATATTAAGAATTTATAACTTGCATTTAATATTCCGTTTAGTGCCTTGACAGTTGCTTTTATATAAATTACTTTTCCCCACATCAACCGCTTTAAAGATTCAGCTCGCTTCTGTGAATCCAGTTTCGGTTTAAAGATTACATCCTCCGGCTAAATGAGATTATATCTCTGACCACATGACAAGGTTCTCAGAAGAGTTATGGCGCTTGTTTTTTAGCATTCAGCTTGTTTCTTAATATTTTCTACTCGTTTCGATCAAAAGTAAGGAGGAGAAGTAAGCAGAATTTCCAAGAAAATAGGTTGCCTATTTTAATTTCTTCTCATTAAAACATTTTTCATAAATAATATTCTAAGGAAATATATTTCCACAGGCAGCAATTACATTGAGTATTCTTTTAAAAATACTTTTTCCCTACAAGGTCCTAAGTTTAGACCCTAGAAGATGCTTTTATATTCAGTCCTAAGTACATATGTATACATTTTCTTGTGAACTCAAATATTTCCAAAAATATGAATAATTTATAAATCGTGTCGACTCAAGGGCAGCCGAAAACGTTGAATACTTTTGGTATTTACTATAAAAACACAATTACTAATAGATTATGATTCGTATAAATAAAAATGCCCTAAATACATTTTAAAATACTTTATTTAAATTCATCCCGCGTAATTCTAGGCAAACTTCAATATTTTAGCTTACAAACTGCTACTAAAAGAATCTATTTTTTAATAGAATCCAATCATCCAAAGGTCACTTGATTAAGCCTGACACTTTCCCACGAAATACAAACATTGCTTATCACTATTTTATTCATTAAACAGGCGCCAACAGGCTTCCATTCAAAGTACTCATAAAAATTCACTAATCTGTGTCGAGTTTATGACTTAAATGTGGTTCTTAAAATCCTATTTAATAAGTTAGTGGCGCTTAAATTAATTAAGTGATAATGTCAATCCCTTCAACTCACCGTTTACCCTTAAAGGCCAGCAGATACTTTTTGTTGGCGGGAAAGTTGTTGGACTGCACGGATCCGGTGGCTCCGGCTCGCAGCGGGAACTGTTTGTGGAAGAGCGGAATGCTGACGTCGAAGCCGTGTCTTAGCTGGAGCACGCCCATGCTGGCCTTGGCCAGGATCGCCTCGCCGGCATCGAAGCCCAGCGAGTTCTCCGCGTAGTCCGGCCAGGTGCCCGAATACAGATTGAAGATGAGATGATTCCGCCCGTTGTTCCAGTGCGGCAGTCGTGCCAGCCTCGAGGGCACGTTGCGCACATAGTCGTCGGAGAGCAGGTCTCGATCCAGGGTGTCGATGCCCAGGACAAAGAGACAGGCGGCTGCGGGATCGCTGGTGTGATACCTTGATTCCTGGATGGCAGTGAGTATCTTCTGATAATTGGCGGAGCTGGGAGGAGCCGCTCCCAGGGAGTTCAGCGGCTCCGGTGGATAAACGTAGACCAGGAAGCGATCGTAGCAGCGCGTAAAATCGAAGCAGGTCTCCATGCGGCAGTCGTATCGTCGGGTGCTAATAATACTACTGGATTTGGGGATCTCCTCTGGACTCCTAGACTGGTTACCCTGCAGCCTCTGCAGCTCGTGCAGCTCCTGCGCGCCCAGGAATCCCGGCAACTGTTCGTGGGGTTGAACTCCGCCATCCTTGGCGGACTCGTGCTGGGCTCTACGGGGTCGCAAGGGCGATACTTTCAGCCTGTAGCCCCCGAAGTAGGCATAGGCCAAAAAAGCGCAGGATACAAAGACCAGTATGTAACGCTTTTTGGCCTGCATTTTGTGGGTTTTCCAAAAAACTTTTTAAATCCACAATAATGGCTGATTTTTGGATGCAATTTCCGGTTTTATTATTGTTTTTTGGGGTAACTTTATTAAGTAAGCCCCTTATTTATTTATTTATTTTATAATCTTTTCTTTGTTCTTATAATTATTATTATGTTCAGAAACTCCTTCCTTGTATTAAACCACTTTGGGATTTATTAATTTCCTATATTATTATATTTATTGGATAATTATTTTATTAATTGCCGCCTTTTGGGGTTTTAGTTGAATTTAATTTTATTTAGGAAATTGCTTTTATTTTAATTATTATTATTGATATTTTTATTTATATAATTTCCTCTGTAATTGCTGCCTTCAATTAATAATATTTATATGAAATAAAATTTTACAATTTCGTAATTCCTTAGTTAATGGCTGCGCTTCTTTGCTTTCCTTGCTTTCTTGTTATTATTATTATTATGAATTTCTTTCTGGGAAATCTTGGAGGTTGCTTGTGTGTGTGAGAGAGCGGGCGTGCTTGTTTGCATGTGTGTGCAGGCGGGGGTTCCAACAACAACAACCAACAACAACAAGGCGCGATTACACTAGTTGTGGCTCATGTTGCAGACGTTATATTAGTTAGTTAGTCAATGTGGATATGGCTTTTAACTTAAACACTTGCATTGCCCTTATTTTGTTCATAATCTCTTTTATTTTTATGATTTCTCATTTCCTGGCGCGTTCACATACAAACACACCGTTTTGTTTGGCGAGGGTGGCGCGGGGGAGCGGTCGCGGGCGCGGGCGGTGGGACTGGGATCCGGATCCTCGCACGCCGCGCGATATTGCATTGCGCACGCACAGTCACCGCACTCGTTTCACTTAATTTTCATCGTATTTGCTCATTTGTTTTGCTCCTTTACGCCGAAGAAACATTAAACAAACACACACAAAACATTTCTAGCTGCTAAAAATCAGACGGCGTTCGCGAGTTGAGCAACACTGGCCGCGCGCCATTGTGCAACACCGCCAAGAGAGCGATGGATGTGGGAGAGTGAGAGAGCGCGGTCCGCAGGGTTGCCAGCGCTGCCAAAGTGCGTTACTGTTCAAATTTTAAACAATTAGTAAGCAGCTTGTTTTATTTTTAAGTTTATCTAGTTCGCGGCAGTTTTGAATTACTGTTTTTATGACTTATGTAATTACTTTTGGTTTCTTTTCACTTGGCAGTATTTTATCTTTAAGGTATTTTCTATGTTTACAGCACTTTGCTGCCTTTGATAAGAATAAAGTGTACTAAAATTCTCGAAAAATGCGCGTCTTAACGTTCTGATAGCTCGGCGTGTACTGGCCAACTTATCACAGAACATTTTCCACACGAGCTTCGCTGGAAAACTAGTTAACTAACTGGAAAATGTAAGCATGCGCAATCATCGCGCAGGTTTCTTTCTCTTTGAAAGGTGGCAACGCTGGCGCAACAGCTGCTTACAATTTTGGGAAATTCAAATTTGAAATTTGTTTTTTTTCTTTTCGTGATAAGGAAGGATTAACTGCTGGGGAGTTTTGAGTTTTGTGGGTGGCAATTGGCATCCCCCGGGCGTAGTATGTTTACGAAATGTAATTACCACTACAATAACAGACGCACATCGGCAGCGTTGCAATAATTATTGTTGTTTGGTTTGAAATTAATTACATTTTCGGCGGCGCACTCACTCACATCTCACGTTTATCGCAATCCCGATGTTGACCAAATGTCTCCCAAAGGTATTTCATGTATGCTTTTATTAATTATTCGCAAAACTAATTACAAGCGGCAAATATGTGGGTTTTGCATTTAGAGAAAAGTAATTTGATTTGTTTTATTTATGACTATTTATAAGGAATTAAAACGGAGTTATGTATATTGTCTTTACATATTTTAAAAATTTGCTTATTCAACTTTTAATAACTTAGCTCAGAGAGTCATGGTTAAATCTTCTATTTTTATAGCTAATTCCTTTAGGCTTAAGAAACGTTTTATTTTCATAATAAAGGATAATTTTAAATTTAATTAATGCAAATTTCCCTAGCTTTTCGTTTTCCCCAAAACGCTTATAATTGTTTATACAAAAATAAAAAAGTTATATAAATAAACTGTTTTTGTGGAGTGGACATTTCGCATCCGCATTCGCATCCTTGCGTCCGGCTTTTCGCTTTTTTGGCTACGCGCGCAATTTCCCGTTACAAACGCGTTTAGGCTGGAATTTCAATTATGCACAGGAATCCCGCTTCTCCGTTCCTCCCTCCCCCTTTTCTTTCTCTTCTCCCACGCCCCTTTGCTCTTATTCTTCCTGTGCACTTTCTGCACTGTGGCCGCAATTATGATGATGTCCTTGCGGAGATAGAAAGTCCGCCCCAAAATATGCTGAAAATACGCCAGGCAGCCGCAGCTAGGACTCACAGGAACCTCCCCCTTATTTTAGTCCCTCATCAGTTGGCTTTAGAAGCCGTCAAACAGCGAAGGGGCTAATAAATACAAGAAACATAGAGAAGAACGAAGTTTTAACCTCTTCCTGTTCCAAATAAATTTATTTACAGACCATGGCTGGGCACTAAATTTCCATATAGGAGCCTGACCACAAAAATCACCCTTAAAGTCATAGGGAAATACCCAGAAGGAAACGCAAGCTAGCATGCAGAAGGACTTGAACTGCAACAGAAACAACCAGAAAAGCATTTCAAGACAAAACAAATAGCCCAAACCCCAATTGCGACCTCCTTCCTCGTGCTTCCTGTCTTTGAATTTAATGTTTTTCTGGCAATCCAGTAACAGCTGGGCCACAGGCAAATGGAAATAAACTCCCTCGTGGGCATAAAACCCCCGAAATGCGAAGACATTTTCTAATTTCGCAATAACTCAATGCAGAAAGGGGACAAGTTTTATTCAATTTGGCGTAAACTTTAAGAGACCTGCTCTTCAGAACTCTTAAATAGGCATTAGATAAATGGGTCAGTGAAGAAGAAAGAAAAACTTAAATAAAAAAAAAATTAAAGCAAAGAAAATCAAAGCAACGAAGTCTTATTAAGAAATTAGTATATGCTAGACCTTTTTGGTTTGCATTTATTAATTAAATATATCCTTAAATAATATTCCTAAAACCCTAATTAGTTGGGAAAGTCAGTAAAAAGGATCATTAGGTCTTACAATTAACTCTTTACCTACTTAACTGACCTGCATAATACAAAAAGACCGCAATTGCAAAAATAAATTACTGAAAACACTAAAGACAACCTGATTAATCGACCTTTAGAAGCAACAAAAAATTGTATAACAATAAACTACAGCAAAAATAGCGTCTCTAAAGCATCAATCACTTATCCAATCTCTTCCATTTATCGAAGAGCTTCGACAACTTCCTAAAAAAACCTCTGCTCAATTAACTACACAGTCTAAGGATAATTTCTGTAAATTAAATTCTGGTAGCATTTCCCTTAAGGTCTCCCCAACAAGCATACAAGCACACTTTGCATACAATATGCATACATACATCAAAGTGACATCCTGGCGACCTTGCATGGCACATCCTGGCGTGCAAATTGCTCGGTTTCCACCGGCGGTGCACACACACGACCCACTTGATGGCCATGCATCTCGTTTCCGTTTCCGTTTCCGGCGTGCCTCTAATTAAGTGTCAGTCGTCCGTGCCGTGCTGTGCCCCATGGTGTCCGTCTCTCCTCTGCCACATTTCCCTTTCACTCTTTTGTGAGATTATTGGGTTCACCTCACTTTCCACTTTCTTCCTTTCCTTGCATTTTATTTTCTCCTTTTTTGCCAAATCACGAACAACGCCCCATTCAAAGTTAATCAATCATGCACATGCTGCATAATTTGACTTCCTAAAGGAGACTCTTAGGTGTCCGCCAGCTGGGGACCAGCTGGGGACCAGCGCGTGTCCTAGCTGTGTCCTGTGTCTTCCTTGGCTGCGAGTGAACACACTTTGATGGATATTCTGGTCTGTTCCTGTTCCTGCTCCTGTTCTCGGTTCTTTTCCTGTCCTTGGCTCTGTCGAACAGAGTCGTTGCTAATGAAACCATTTTCTATTTAGCCTGACCAGCGGTGCCCTCATTCTATTTTCATATTTTCAGGACAGAGAGAATAATAAATAAAAGGAATAAATAATAAAAAAAATTTTTTTTTTTAAACTCATAAGAAAAAAAAAAAATATATATATATATCTTTATAAGTAATTTCTTATAATCTTTATTTAAAAATCCTTTAAGCCAAACAGCGACCATTTCATCGAATTTTTATACCCGGTACCCATAGGGTACAAGTTTATTATAAGTTAGTGCCAACCAAAAATGTATGTAACAGGCAGAAGGAGAAGTCTCCGACCCTATAAAGTATATTTACTCTTGATCAGCGTTACTAGCCGAGTCGATCTAACCATGTCCGTCTGTACGTCTGTCCGTCTGTCCGTCTGTCCATCTGTCCGTCTGTCCGTCTGTCCGTCTGTCCGTCCGTGTGAAACAACAGATCTCAGAGACTATAAGAGCTAGAGTTACCAAATTTAATGACAACATTAGAATCTGTTGCACGCAGATCAAGTTTGTTTTAAAATTTGGCACTTCCGCCCCCGCAAATAATAAAAAACTGTATAGTAGCTATAGGCGTGATTTTTGGCTTAAAGTAAATAGATAGACCTTATAAGTAGGCAATTGTGTACGTGTTCTGAAAATTTGAGTAAAATCGGATGATAAACATAGAAGTTATTAAACAATAAAATATCTGGGTAAATTTCTTGACAAAGAGACAGAGACAGAGAGAGAGAGAGAGAGAGCGCACACGTGGGTGTTGCAACATTTGTCTCTTTTGAGTGTTGCTCAACATGTTTCTAGCAATATTTGTCTTCATTTGTCAGAAAATGTTCTTTTTTCCATGTTCATGTGCTGTTTAATTTCAACCACAATGCTTTGGGTACCGGGTATCTAACAGTCGGTCACACTCGACTGTAGCTTTCCCACTTGTTTTTACATTAATTTCGGCATCATTCCTATGGCAGCTATAGGATATAGTGGTCCGATTTCCGTTCCGCCATATATACTGCGTGTTAAAGAAATAAGACTATGCTGAAAGTTTCAGCCCGATAGCTCAAAAACTGACAGACTAGTTCGCGTAGAAACCGACAGACGGACAGACAGACAGACGGACAGACAGACAGACGGACAGACAGACAGACGGACAGACAGACAGACGGACAGACAGACAGACGGACAGACAGACAGACGGACAGACAGACAGACGGACAGACAGACGGACAGACAGACGGACATGGCTAGATCGACTCGGCTGGTGATGCTGATCAAGAATATATATACTTTATGGGGTCGGAGATGCCCCTTCACTGCGTTGCAAATATCATTTCAAAATTATAATACCCTCTGCAGATTTATAATGATTCATCTATTTCTTATCGTTTAATTTATTCTTGTTTAATTTTCCAATTTTCCAAAAATATTAAAGTGCCTGCTGCTTTTCTAAGAATACTGTATTCTTAAAAATAACTGACATTAATTTTATAAAAAATCCAAAATTACATATGTATATACTTATTAAAATGAAATTCTTGGAAGCCTTGTATTTTTTCGAAATGCTCTTTCATTAAACTTTGTTTTCATGGAATTGAAAGAAACATTATTGGTGAAAAGGTACAGGAACCTTAAAGGTTAATGCAATAACTCAGCATTTCTTATTTTTTTAAAACCTATAAAAGGGGCTGAACAACTGAGAGTCCATTAGTGGAATCTTGAAATTCTAAAAATGAGGTTCGTGGTAGCTGTTGTTGTCGTTTTTGCGAGCTTGATCCTTGGATCACAGGGACAATTCCTGGAGGCGGACTGTGGAACTGGATCGAACAGTCCATGGCTGGTCCGTATCAAAGGTCCGGCTTACTCCTGTGGGGGCTCGCTCATCACGAACCGTAAGTATTCAGCGAACTTAGGTGTCCCTGTGCTCCAGGATAATAAATTTTTTTTTGTATTTAAGGCTATGTGATGACTGCTACCTATTGTGCGCATCTACCGATCAATAGATTGTAAGTGTTTTCAGGGACAATGAATAACCAGACAGGAACCTACAACTTTAATGAATCATTCATCCCCAATGCAGGACAGTCCGAGTTGCCGGCTCCACGTTCAACGTTGTTTCGGTGACCAAGCATTCCATGGTCTCATCCCCCTCTGAAAGCAACATTGCATTGATGAAGCTGGAGAGGGCGGTGCAGTTTAATGGTAAGTAATTCTCCTTTAACCTAATTTAAGCTAAGACTTATATCCCATTTCCAGATAATATTAAGCCCATTTGCGTGTACTCCGCCAGCAACCCGCAACTCAAGCAGCTGGTGGAGTCCACCCAGCAGTTTAACTTATCTTACTGGAACCGATCGGGCGAGCTGAAAACGGGCAATGTCAAGAGGCTTCGTGAGGAGGTTTGCAAATTGACTTTTGCCGATGCAATTGTACCGGGTACGATATGTGGCCAGTCCTCCCATACTGAAATGAATATTGGCACTGGTGGAAGTCCCTTGAGCATCCAGACGAATGTCGGAGGTCACCAGCGAGTCGTTCAAGTTGGATTTCCCAACTTTGGCTTGCCTGACCACACAGGGCCCACTGTCAATACAGACATTTTATACTTCTCGGCCTGGATCGCTTCTGTCGTGCGAACATAGTTCCGGGAGCCACTGATCCTATCATTGCTTAACTTTTGTTAGTGTAAATAAAAATCCAAAAATATTAAAAAATATGCAGGATTCCGCACTTCCGCTCCAGTAGCTAGAACCCATCGAGTCCAGCGGAGACTTGCAGGAGGGCGACAACTACGATTCCGATGGCGGCGCTCTTCATTTCGCTGCAAGCAGTCCTCAGATACTGATACCTTCGTGACGGAGTATCGCTCATTTTACAGCCACTTCGATGGCTGTTATCAGTGATTTTATTATTCTGGGAAATATACATTCTATACAATTTATACATTCTAACAATCTATACAAGTCCAATTTTTTGCCAAATATTCCTAGAATCTAAAGTTGTTTTCGGGGATCTGGTATCCGGCGCTCTCTTCTTGGCAAATTGGAGGTTCGACTGGACGTATGTGGGCGTTGTGCTCCCCATGGTCGCTGTTGGGGAAACATTTGGAGTGGTAGCTGGCCTGGGTCTCGGTTGCTCAACCCGCCTGCCGTACAATTGCAGGATTTTGTGGAGTATATTCAGCATTGAATCTCCATAAATAGGTTAACCGACTTATCAGCCTCTCAGTCGGTGGACGTATCTGGCCAGTTCGCGCGAAAATAATAATAATTCTTTGTTAGTACCATTCTTCGAAGTAAAGTTATTAATAATTTATGATTTCTTGGTTTAAGATTCTGGCAAAGGTTATTATCCAGCAGGAGAATAACCTAAGGAGTGTACTCGATTTGCGGGAGAAGGTTCGAAACTCTAGTCACTATTTATCTATCACCGTTTGGTAACTGAATGCCTAGGGATAGCAATTTTGACAATAGGGTTAATGAAGTTTAAATTTTGCTGTAAAGAAACACCTTTGTGACGGAGTATCGCTTATTTTAAGACCACTTCGATGGCTGTTATCAGTGGTTTTCTATATCTATATACTTTATTGGGCTTTTGAATAGCATCAGATATTTGGCCTTTTGTGGACTTTAAAAGCTTTAGAAACTGGATTTCGTGAGGTAAAGTAAATATCTTGTATATTTTTCGCTGCGTTCCGCTTCCAATCTCTTGTGAAAAAATCGTTTTAATAATATTAAAGCGCCGGAAGAGTTCCCCTTTAATTAGTTTATTTTGGTGAAATTCAAATCTCTAAAAATATTACAAAATGTAATAATAAGATACAAGTCAAATTTTTCGCCAACTGTTCCTAGTATCTATTCTGGTATCCGGTGGTCTGGTATCCAGGGTTCTAGAGCCCAGCGATTTGCTATCCGGCGTTCTGGTATCCGGCGCTCTGAAAGTCCCATTGCGGAAAATCGCTCTGCTTAGTGGCAAATTGGAGGTTCGACTGGACATATGATGGCGTTGTGTTCCCCATATATGTGAGAGTTGTTGTCGTAGGAGGTGGAGTGGTTGTGGGCAGTGGAGTCGTTGTGGAAACATTTGGAGTGGTAGCAGGCCTGAGTCTCGGTTCCTCATTTAGCCCCCCGTACAGTTGCAGGATTTTGTGGATCCACGAGGAGAAGGACCGCACGTCCGTGTAGACGCGCGTTGGCTGGCAGTCCAGCTCGTTGTAGCTCGCGATGCCGAACTGGAAGGACCTGTTGTTGTAAACTTGGCTCAAGGCTGATCCGGAGGGACCTTCGCAGGAGCCACTATTCAAGTTCCGTGTACAGAACCGAGTACTTTCCTGACCGAAGTTAAGAATTTGTCTGCACTCGGTGGGGGCCACAGGCTGGATGCGAGTGGCGTGGAATATTATGTTCTTCTTATTGACACTTTTCCAGCTGGTTCCAGTGCACGCATCGAAAGGGATCTGCTTTTGCGGGTCCACGACTATGCAGATGGGGCTAATGTAAACTGCGGGAGAGGTTGTCAGTGGGGGTTATCACAAGGATCACAATGATCACCTTTGTACTGCACCTCCCAGGACAGACGCAGCAGGCCTATGTCGTTTTCATGTGTCCTGTTGTTGTAAAAACGGTGCCGGAAGGCCATATCCACCTGCAAGTTCTCCGGCTGCTCAGCACCCACTCGGCCATATTCCCCAAGGCGAACTTGTCTGCGAACCCGACGATTATTTAATCAGTCAAAATAATTGCTAACTACTTACAGTATCTCCCCATCCCGAATGCAATGTGCAGCTGTCAGGATAAACCCTGAAAGACAAACCGTATAAATTAATCATCAGTCTCGAAAATCTTAGTCAAATACCCACTGGAATGTATCAGGGTTCCGGCACATACGATGCGCCCGCTCACATGCAACAGCGCCGTCCAGGGACCAACTGTCTGTGGGGTCAGACCACTACGCGTTATTCCGCAACTGGGACCCAGGACCTCGGCCAATCCCGAAGGAGGATGGAGGATCAGGAGGCTGGCGAGCACAGCAAGAACACTTGGCAAGCCCATCGTCGCGATCGGAGCAACGCGTATATACTGGAGTTTATTCAGCATTGAATCTCTATAAATGTGTATACCGACTTATCAGCCTCTCAGTCGGTGGACGTATCTGGGGTCAGTTCGCGCGAAAATAAAAATAATAATTACTTATCAACACCATTCTTCGAAATACTTTAATTAATAATTTATGTTTCTTTTTATTATTACTATAAGATTCAGGGAAAGGTTATTATCCATCAGGACAATAACCACAGTGGGTGTACTCGATTTGAGGGTTGATTTTGTATCGCGCCAATTTACAACCAAGAGTGCGAGCTAGATAGAAAATATATTTATTGCCTTATAAATCCCAAGCTTAACATCGTATTTTTATACCCGGTACCCATACACGTAGGGTACAAGGGTATTATAAGTTAGTGCCAACCGAGAATGTATGTAACAGGCAGAAGGAGAAATCTCCGACCCTATACAGAATATATATATTCTTGATCAGCGTCACTAGCCGAGTCGATCTAGCCATGTCCGTCTGTCCGTCTGTCCGTCTGTCTGTCCGTGTGAAACAACAGATCTCAGAGACTATAAGAGCTAGAGTTACCAAATTTGGTGACAACATTGGAATCTGTTTTAAATTTGGCCACGCCCACTTCCGCCCCAAAAAACGTAAAAAACTTTATATAAGCTATAGTCCTAACTTTTGGATCTAAGTAAATAGATAAATTAAATAAATAGGAATTTGCGGAAGTTTTCTGAAAATTTGAGTAAAATCGGATGATAAACATGGAAGTTATTAAACAATAAAGTTTCTGTGATGGTTCTGAGCCACAAAGGCAGTAACGAAAAAAAATTTGCAGCTGCAGAATTTGTCTTTTTTGAACGTTGCTCAACATGTTTTTAGCAACATTTGTCTTCATTTGTCAACATTTTGGTTTTTCCATGTCCGTGTGTTTTTTAATTTTACGCACAATACTTTGGGTACCGGGTATCTCACAGTCGGTCACACTCGACTGTAGCTTTCTCACTTGTTCTAGAAAGAGAAAGGGGTGGACCAAAATAGGAAGAGCCACATGGCTCTTCCATGTTACGTTTTTATCGATGTATCGATATACCGACAACCCCCCTATGTAATAAATTGTTAAATAAATAATATATTGAGATCTCTGCAGTAATCAATGAAAGGTTTATCTTTGCTAAAAGCAGTTTTACCTCATTAAATTTACTAGAAAATATTTTCCTTTATTAAAATTAACATAAAATAATTCTATGAATCTGTATACTCAAATAAATAAATGCACTTACTATCATCTTAAATAATAATATTAAAATATAGTTTATAAAAGTATTAAAAGGCATAGTCATTTAAATTTAACATGAGAACTCCTCTTAAATATAAAATAGTTTTAAATTAAATTATTATTTTCCAAAGTGTAAGACATACCAACTTCCCGCTACTGAGACCCATCAAGTACACGACAATCAACGCACCCGCGGTTAAAGTTTAAGTTCGGCTTCCCCTTCCTTATCATCATCGTCGTGGTCTTCATCAAAAATGGTAACCGGCAAAAATAACAACTGAAACAGCGGCAACATAAATTCATTAGCCACAAGACAATGCAGTGCTGGGGAACGATGGTGGGGGGCTTTATTTCCGCCACTTTAAGGACTCGCCGAAATTTATGACGTCACTTTTAGTTGCCACCTCCAGTTTATGGATGCTGTAGAGTGCCAGAGCCACAGTCTTGGCCAAAACTTTATTACACGTTCTTTAACGAGCTTGTCGGGGGCAAAGCCAAACGGCTCTGAAAATTAACTTGAGTGATAGGAACGTGGGGCAGGTCTACTTGGCAAGTGGAGTTTTCACAACAAGTCCTATCTAGGTGGAAATTGTAACTCTTTTTATCCTGATAATTATTGAAGAAAAAATTACTTAGGTATAATAAATGGAAAATAAACAGCTTGAACTCTAACTCTATCTCTATTTATCTCTAAGGTAAAACCCTAGTATTTTATCTCCTTCTTCCTATATCTATATATTAGCTCTCTAAAGCAACCAAATATTGCCAAATAATACACAGAAAATACTGGCTAATATTGTCCCTGGGGCATCCTTCGAGACGCACAATGTCGCAACGATGTGGAAACCTCTTTGGCATTATCAAGTGGACATATTATGTCCCTGGTTTTGTCTTTTTACGACTCCTCGCATGTGAACGATTATGGGTGCGGAGGTGTTAACCCATTCGCCGTGGCACTCGTTCCAAAAAATGCAATATCTATATGCACAAACATACGGCGACGTAGGGAGAGCAGATGCCATATCTTGTCAGATTTCCATGGCGGAGGTGAACATGACAGGCCCTACATCGATGCCTGCAGGACGTGCCAAGGATAACGTCAACCCAGCCAGACACACGTTCAGCCACTCACTGGGACAAATACACACACAGAGTCCGTAACTTAGCTTGACACGGCGCCTTTACAGTGAAAATATTTCCAACAATATTTTATATAAGAGTTAGATATTAGTTTTGGATATTTACAGTAATTATAAATGTTGCTGTTTATTTAAAATAATTTGTTTACAGTTTTTAAATCGTATTTCACAATTTTTAAATACTTCTTTATTTCCTCAATTTAAAAAAAAGGAATTTTCTTATACAAAAAAATTAAATTCCTTGTACTTTTAAGGATTCCAAATTATTCTAAATGATTTCTTTGTTATAAGAGACAGTGTGATTAAAATAAAATTAGTTTTGAAGATCTAGATATTTTTTTCTAATTACCAAACTATTTTTTAAGACCTTCCCAATTCTAAGTTGTCTTTATTAAATAATTTTACACTTTAGAAAATATTATTTTCAATTTTTTAGTACCCAAAATGAATTCTAAACAAAATAAAATACTTTCTGGTGTACCTGTACAGCTCAGAGGACACCGTTGAGCTTTAAGCAGAAATGATTATTAAGCTGCTGCCCCTAACGAGGGGAGAGAAGGCGAGGGACAGTGCCTTGGTCAGTTTACAAATCCAATCAACGTTGCGTATACTTGATATGCAAACAGGAGCAAGAAAAACTTTCAACGCTTCGCTACGCCGCTTCAGCAGCCGCTGCTCCTGCTGCTGCTGCTCACCCTCGCTTTATTTCTGCTGCTATTGCTGCTTCAGCCAAATTAGTTTAGCAAACATCAAACGGGAGCAAAAGCAGCCAATCAAAGCAACAAGCTCGAAATGAAGGAGAAAGTGTTTGACTTTGGTTCTAAAAAATAGTATACCAAATAACGCATACGCCATGTGGCACACAGGAAATAAACATGGACATGTGCGTGTGTCTGCGTGTCGGAATAATTCAATTTATTTGGGCAACGCAACGAAAAAACTAAAACAAAAGCAAATAAAAAGCAAAAAGAACAGACGCAGCATAAAGCAACATTTGTTGCTGATTTTTGTCTCTGATTTATATATGTATACGTATTTATATTTATGTATATATATATTGAGACATATGTATATGGCAAACTCACAATTTCAGTTTCAGTGAGCAAACAATATTTTGTGCATAATCCTTGAGCATTAGGATCTCTGCCGTTTTTCCTGCCAAGTGAGCCGGCAAATGTGTTATTTTATGCGTAACGCAATTTTGAGAGGCAATTTCACAAACTTTTACTGCACTTCCTCGACCGAGTTTTATTTCCTCTGTTTGTGTGCGCACTGATTTCAAGGTCGTCATAATTCTTACACAAATCTATACGCATTTATGGCGCACAAAAGCCCAACTTTCATAAATGTCTTTAAGCGGCATTAGGTTTAATCCTCCCCGATTTGTGCTCGCCTCTTTAAAGCTTATATATCAACCGCAAAATGATCAAAAGAACGATTAGCCAGCCACATAAAATTCCGCCCCGGGGTGGCATTTATCCTTGAACAGGCCAAAGGAAATGCATACACAGGCAGGATAATAATTTAAATTTTCGCCAGAAATAATTGCCTTAATTTGTTGCCTTGCCTACATTTTTATTCATTTAATTGAAATTGAATTAAAAGCGAAAAACTAATATTTAATGCGGATAAAAGTGGAATTAAAGAGAATTATTTCCGGTATTTATAGACTAAATGTAAATTAACCTTGTTAACATAAAATTAAATGCCTGTCGTGCGTATTTAATGAATGCGTCTGCTTAGATTTATCCGGCAAAGATAACACAATTAATTTGTTCAATTCAAACGAGGCCTCACCAGATGAATGAATGCAACAATATGAATTTAAGCAATGCAAGAAAAAAAGTTAAGCCTGCTTTTGTAAGTTATTCAATTGGAATGTGGGATAAATTTCAACAGCAAGGAATTAAAAGATAACTTTCCACAAAATTAACTCCAGGCATATGTAAGTCTGCTTTTGAATACAATCAGTAATAGAGAGTAGGAAATGTATTATAGAGAGTGCTGGACTATGAAACACCCGGTACTCAAAGCTGAAATAAAAAGTGTTGAATAAAAAGAAAATTATAAATATTAATATTTTAATATAAATTACCGTATATGACTACTTTAATCCTACATGGCGGAAAGAAGACGACCAGCAAATACCCGGTACTTAAAGCTTTGCGTGTTAAATTAAAACACAGTTATCTTTCTTTTTTAATAATTGCCATATTTATCATCCAATTTTACTCAAATTTTGAATACACATCCTCACAAGGTATGTATATTTTATATATATATTAACCTCCTACAGAAATGTAAACCTAGAGGGTTTAGAAAAGATGAAGATGAAGAGGTCAGAGATGTCTCCTTAGACTATTAAACCCCCTGTACCCTATGAATTCCGTGTCCAATAATAATCTTATTTTTCCTCTCAATAAGCAACACTCAAAATTCCATTGCAGTTGGCATTTAATTGAATTATTGCTTCACTTCCGCTCTCTCTCTGTGCTCGATTCAATTAAAGTCTGTGAATTGAATTACGTGGCTAAATACACAGAAAATCTAATCATAAATTTTGTGTAAATTTTCACAGGCACAAATTCATGGGGCCAACGTTAACCCACTGCCCAACCCAAACCCAATCCCTCTGGCCACATTCTGATACTCTTAGCCAGATAAACATTTGTCCTGGCCAAGTGAGTCCTGCTGCCGGGACACTGTTGCTGCAACATATTGCATTTTAATGGGAATTTCGTTTTCATTGTCAACACTTTTGTGAATTATGAGGTCGGGGGTTCGGTGTCGGTGTCGGTGTTGGTGCTGAGAAAGTGTTGGACTAAAGTAAAGCGACTAAAGGGACACCGAGTCGTAAATTCAGGCTCGAGATTAGAGAGCTGCAGGAGATCCTACTAGCTGGTGACTCTTCATTCCTGCCAAACGGATGAGATGCCACTGGCAGGCAGGACATTTGACACTTTTCTGGCTTAATGAGGCAGCACGAAGCTTGCTTGGCTGCGGATCCCTAGATCCTTGGGCTCCCTATTTCTCTATTGTCTTCTGGCCGCACATTTGCGGACGACGTGTGTCAACGCATTGTGCGGTGTAAATTGCTTGCTGCTATCAAGCATTTAACCTCCCAGAATCCCGATCCCACTGGCATTGCCATCACCCCTCATCGGGCTAACCAATGCAGCAGCACTTGTGAGCCCGCATGTCGACCCTTTTCAACCATTCCTCCTCGGGCCCTTTCTACACGCCTTACTTCACCCCTTATTCACTACTGCGTCACCCCTCCCTAGTTCACCCTTTCGGAGCCATTCAAGCCGCCGCCACCACCGCCCTCTGCGTTGACAAGTTGTGTGCATAAATTGCAACTGCCTGGGCTTGTATACAAAACACGTGAAGGATGCGATGCGGCTGCTGCTACTTCGAAATACTGAGGGAAAAATCAAAGAAGTTTCTAAATATTCTAAAGTTAACCTTTAAAGAACAAAGATATATCTAAGAATATTTAGTAATTGAAATCACTTTTTTTTAGACAGCTTTTCCTAGAATTTATACAATTTATATACTTAGCTATTCATATATTTTTTTTGGCAAGAAATTCCTCTTTTATAGCAGTGCCCTTGCTATTGCAACTGCTCCTGACTATGCATGAGTCCCTGAGTGTATCCTTGATGTTTCTGGATTTTATTTGCTGGCTTAATAAAGGCATCAGGCATCAGGCACCAAGTACCAAGTACCAAAACCTGCCTCAAGTTTCAATGCCCCCAAAATAAATGTGTGTGTGTGTATGATGCTCTCGTACTTCCGGTTTGGGGAATGTTGAATGCTGCAGCTTAAATTGCTGCCACAATTACACATGTCTCGGTATATGTGGCCCTGTGTCTCTCTGTCTGAGCCCAGTTTGCAGGGTCAATGCTGCCTGACAGCCGGGCGCAGCTCTTCAACTTTAATGCGATTTTAAAGATGAGCACACTCTATGCCTGAGAGAGCATTTTAGGAATGAGAAATGCAGTCGTGACACGACTTGGATTTCAAATTGAGTTGATTTTATCATTTAAGGTTAGTTAAAAATTAAAAACTATTTAAGAACAAAGCCTACAAGTATCAACTGTGCCAAGGAAAATCATTAGTAATAATAAAACACTTTACAGGCGATCTAAAAATATGCAACGCTATAAAAATCACTTTACAGGCTCTTTAAAAACATGAAATGCCATAAAAATCTTAAGGAGCTTGGAAGCAATAAAAAACAGTGTCTAAAAGTATGCAATAAAATTTTTGAAGTACAAAAATCTGCTTTACGCTGATTTCTTATGCAATGTCATTTTTTGTAGCATACTTTGGGGCACCTTTTTGGTGAATTCTAAAACTCTTCCACATGAAATTCACATTTCTCTAAATAAATTCACATCTCTTCGTATATTTGTTTTTAATAAAACGTTTTCTCCTTAAATTTGGAACTTTGATCACTTTTTTAACCACATATCAAACATTTTTATTTATGATTGGTAAATTACTTTATATATACATTCACTACATTGAATAGTAATGCTTTTTAAATGTCTCTCTCAATACAGCTTCAAATAAAGCTTTCCCTATTTTTCACCATTTTCAAAGAATTTTTCCAGGGATAAAAGCCGAACAATAACTTAATTGAATTGAAACGTATTTGCTTTGAGCAAAATTACCTCAGTCGAAGCCAATTAAGATTGAAATGTAGCAGAAAACCTAAAAAAAAATCCGCTCTTTCAACGGTAGATAAAACACAGCATCTAAAAAAAAAAGACCAAGACCCCAAAAAGTCAGTTTTGCTCCCCACACAAATGCAAATTTTGCAGAAGCGGAATGCACTTTTAGATGCGCTGGCCATTTGTTTTGTGTCCTGACTTAATTAACGCTGACTTACTCATGTTGCCAGGACCTAGTCCCTCCGCTCCTTTTAGCCCCCCTGGTGGCGCCCCGTCGTCGTCCTGTTAACCCCCTTAGTGCTGGTCCGTAATCCGCTTGCTGGCATTGTTGCTGTCTTTTGTTGATAATTACTTTTGATAACTTGGTTCTCTCACTTAGTGTGTGTCTGTCTCTGGCTCCCGTTCCCCCTTTTCTGTATTCAGAAATTCAGCAGTTCCTCCTCTATTTTCCCTATTTTCTGCGCTTTCTCACGCGGTTTTTCGGAATATTTTATTGTTGTTGCTCGCGGTTTTTAGCAGCGGCTGCCGGCTTGCATATGGCGCCATTACAGAGCTTATCATCAAGCTTTAGTCGAGCTTTAGTTTTAGTTTCCATCTCAAATCCCCGCACCTCGTCTCCCTTCCCTCTTTGGGCAACAGACTTGGCTAAGTGCTCTCTGTAAGCCTTGAGGTAGGTCAAGCTAAAAAAATTTCAGACAGGCTCGAAAAGGGCAGCAAAAACCGTATGAAATTCCGTGAATAATGCAATTATCGTGCTGTAAAGCTGCAACGCGAGACCATTAAATATTAATGAAGGGAGAGGGACGAGCCAGGGGTTAAAGCTGCTTGGGGAGATACTAAGTTTAAAGACGAAACTATTATTGTTAGGTGCTAGTGATACCACTATTCAAATAAAAGCTATTTTTTACTAAGCCCTGATTACACTTCAAGTGAAATTGAAATGTTGATACGTGCCATGGACTTAAAATTATTTAAGAGGTTAGTTCGCAAGTTTATTACCAAGGATGAAACAGACTGTGGATATTAAAACAATTGAAATTGTGGCCAGAAGTATGCTACAAAATGTTAAACCTTCAAAGAACTGCATACTTAACATTAAGTCACATTTTTACTTTTTTTTTGCATTGTTTTAGACACCTTTTTAAACTATTTTACATATATAGCGATTTCTTTGGCACCCCTGTTTACATTTAGTTAGTTTCTTTAGTCTTTAAATTTTGTAGCATAGTTTTAGGTGCTATTTTTAATCGAAATAGAGTTGCCGAAATTTACTTTCAAATAGTCACAAAAACTGTTACTCCTGAAGAACCAAGATACGTTACAGAAATTGTTTCCTCATATTATGCAAATTTTGTGTTGGCTTAGAAAGTGCTTGGCCAAATATTTGCCACAAAACACTCCATTTACATATTTGTAACGCACCCAATTTTTTGCCTATATCACCCGCCTCTGTCCCCCTGCACTGCTTGCGTCCACTGCTTGGCATGCAAATGTGTGTGTGTCTGTGCATAAATCCCCCTTTGCCATTGTTGTTGTTGTCGTTGTTTCTGGCTGTTTCTTCTTCTTCTGCTTCGCACATTTCCTTTTATTGCATTCCTTTTCTACCACACGCACGAGGCCTCAAGTCTTCAACTCGTGCTCCTCTTCTACTCTTCCAAATGTCAGCTGTCAGATATCTACACTTAGAAAAAGATTTTAAATAAGAAGTACTTTATATATTGAAAATAAAATAGGTAAAAGAAAATCTTTAAAATTAAAAAAAAAAAAAATAGGTAAAAGACAATCTTGAAATCGAATAAAAATATTTTTTAAATGTTTACGTGGGACTTTTATAACTTTCAATTTAAGTTTAAAAGCATTTTAAAAATAGTAAGCCCCTTTAAATATTTGTTTACCCGATTTCAAAATTTGTAAATATGAGATCGATTTCTTCCCAACTTCTTTTGAGTGTAAATACATACAAATATGCACATATTTACCATGCATATTTTGATATGTATGTCGGTTACTTTTGCCAAAGTGTCCTTGAAACGGGTGTGTGTGTATAGACTAGGGTTTGGTTGTGTGTTTATGTTGTGTCTGTTGCCAAGTGTATGCGTGTGTGGACAGCTGTTAAAGTGACAACATCGCGTTGAAAATTTATGCGATTGCTTATAAATCGGATTCATTTTGATATGCAGGCCAGGCCGAGTGATTCATTGATGATACCGGCAACAGTTCCAGAAGCAAGTTCTATCTCTATAATCAAATTTAACGAAGTGCTAAATATTTTATTGCTCTACTTAAGCAACACGCAGCTGCTTGAATAAATCCATAAAAGTTAACTTATTTAATTAATTCTGTTCGACATTAAAAAAAAAGCTCAACAAGTAATGGATTACCATTAAGAAGCATATGGAGATTTCTGGAAAAAACAACTTTAACATGCGGGCTAATAATATTTTTCCTTTAGCTTTAATTAGTAAAAATGCATTTTTAATTTATTATTAACATAGTCTGCCCATAAAGTTAATGGAAAACGATTAGAGACCTAGTTAAATTCAAATCAACAGACCACTGCCCCATATATTCCGCCATTGAAAGTAAAAACCCGCCACTTGGCTTAATTTCCCACACAAAACACTTAATCACAATGTGAAGTGATGGATATCAGACCAATTATTCATATCGTTAACATAATTCCCATTATACGAATGGATACAAAAAAAAACCCAAATAAAAGCCGAAAAAATGCAAATCAAAAGGTCATTGAATCGCCCCGCACAAAGGCGTAAAGAAACTGAAGTCGCCCGCGTTAGACATCATTTGTATGGCTTGGCCATAATCACGGATAAATAATTAACAAATTTTGATTGAAAATGTCAAATTGCCGTAGCCCTGAGCTAAATCCGCTGCGAAAAAGAAGAGAAATACCAAGTCAATTTGCATAAAAGCGGCGATAAAAGAGAGCGCCAAAACAATTTGTCAATGTAACGCCCAAGAGACCATCCGTCGCTCCACCTTAGCGCCTTCTCTCTCCCCATCTTCGCATGGGAATGGGGGAGAAAGCGGGAGTGAGAAAAAGGGACGAGGGATAGGCGGCGATAGCGTGCTAATTTGCAAAGGCAGAAAGTCAAAATAAAGCCATAAATATGGCAAATGTTTGAAGTTGATTCGCTTCCTTCCTGACCTCTTACTTCTCTCTCTGTCACTGCCTGTGCCGCCATCTCTTTCCCCACTATTATGCCGCTCTCTTTCTCATTAAGCCAACACAGAGTATAATTATAAAATTATCGGTAAACCAAACTTGATGACTTGGAGCGGTCTCTCACCTTGAGCTTTTTATATTGATTTCAAAAAAAGAAAAAAAAAACAAGTCAAGAAAAACTCGTCCGTCCGCCATCCTCTCGATATCATCAAACGAAATTCGTGCCACTGCAACGGCGGCATTCAAAAATTTTGTCCGTAAAAAGCTAACAATGAAAATAAATCAAAAAAACAGAAAAAAAACCGAAACAAAACAGTAAAAACGTAAAAAGTAGTTTACTAAACTGTTATTACATCTCCGATTCATAGAAAGCTAAAGAGGAAAAAAAGGGGAAACGAATTGAAAGTGGAACGAACGGATGTTCGGCAAATAAACCATTCGCACCGTGGGCCCAAAAAAAATTTAAACCCACAAGACTATGGACATGTCCAAAAACGGATGTCACAGAACTTAGGAAAAGGTTTACGTGACGAAATTTTTAATTCTTATTTTAAACAAAGAATTCACTTTTTTCTTTTGTTAGTTCTAACAGACTTGGTCCGTTGACTTGGCCCTTAAATGCCGCTTGAAAAAACTTTAAATTATGGTTTCTTTAACTGCTTGCAATTTCAGCTTGTTAAGTTTTTACAAGGCCCAAAAAAAGGTTTAATTATATGTAATTTTGGCTTCATAAAATATTTAGCTTATTTTTGAGGGAATTACGATTTATGGCCTGAAAGCCCAATGACTTTTAAAGTAAACAAAGGTGTCCCACATATTTTGACTTTTAAGCTAGAATATTTCTCAACTTCTTTGGATTACTAAGATCAAAATTATATACTTATACATTTTCTCTAATTAAATACGCAGATATACATTTATTAATTTCAAAATTTAGTAAATAAACAAACTTTTGCTGTTATTTTAAATAAAACTAAGAAAGTTTTAACAAATCGAACTCTTTTAGATTTCCCTGAGCTAATTTTATCCAATAATACAAAACTGACATTTTCTTATATACTAGATTTTCCAGAATCAAACCGAAATTTCCTAAGAATTCTATACCATTTAATTCCAGATTTTAAGGCATTAAATTCCCCTCAATATTACATTTTAATTACCTGCATGTTCAGCTTTATTTAAACATTACTAATTACAAGGCTAACATCTTATAAGTAATTATCTTCAATTTCAGCTTCATAAATTGTAGTTTTTAGTGGTCAAAAATTATGCTCAAAAAATTAAAAATGAGGAAGCTACCCCAAGAAATAATGTATAAACTACAATTACTCTCTGCTTACTCTCCGCCACCTGTTTCCCACATTTATTAGCCTATTTTGTTTGTTTTGTGTTGCCACACTTCCACGTTTCTCAAGGGCCAAGTTTATTTAAGCCAAGCCAATAAAAGGTAATTGAATTGCAGGTTCAGGCCCGTATCTAAATCGGATCCAGAGATTTCCCAATTCTTCCCACAGTAGATCGCGCCGGATAGGTGAGGCTCCAAAAAAGTGAGAGAGAGAAAAATGGCAGTTCCCCAATTCCCAATTCCCAATTCGCAGTCGCAGTCCTCCGGCTGGTTATGGCCCCAAACCAAAAGGGTGCCCCAGACACCACGTAATGCTCCACTTACTTCCTCGTCCATCGGAGAGCTTTCAATTTGCACAAAACTCCACATAAATTACATAAGTTTTCGGCCACATGAAACCTGAACAAAAAGAGCAGGGCGCTCTTTTGCAGAAGCCACCGAAGAAGAATGGGTGAGGTACGAGTAAGTGCACCTTTTTTGGGGCAGCTTTTTCGGAAACCTGTTGACCAACTGACCTTGAGGCTCCGCGGAGATGGGGCCGCTTACGCAATGCAGCCGCAGCAGCCAAGCCATAGCTTCAGACCCGATTTCAGTTCGATCTGCCGCCGATCTTCTCCAGCCACACACGAAAGTCAACAAATTGCAGCCAGCGAAGATTGCAAAATTACATTTGAAGCTGAGTTTTTCCCCCAACAACAACCACACCAAGATCTTTGGCTTGTCAAAAATGTAAACACACAAAAGTCGGGAGGGGAAAAATACAGAAAATAAAAAATAAAAATAAACATAAAAAAAAGCGAAGCGACTGCGCCGTCGACGTAGACGCCACCGCTTTTGGCCAGGTCTCAAGTGCGATATAAAAGCCCGGCCGCCAGCCGCTCAACGATCCACAGTCCAAAGTCGCTTGCAGCGAAAGACATCGAGTGCAGAGAGTTTATCTACCCCAGAAAAGTCAGCTTAAAAATCTGAAAAATATGTTCAAATTCGTGTTGGTCGCCAGCCTGCTGGTCGCAATCGCCCTCGCCGCCCCTCCCGTGAGTGTTAATACATTAAAAAAAACCAATAAATATATAAAAAACAGTTCAGAGACATGACCAAGAAAGTTGGCTGCAAGTTTCCATTTAGTGACAAAGAAAAGAGTTTAAAACGCGTTGTGGTTGGTGGTCATTGGTGGCTCCGCCGTTGTGTCCGTTTTTCAAGTTCGCACGCACTTGGGCCGCTTGGTGTTGCGGTCCATTTCGCATCTCTCGAAGTTGCCGCACTTCAAATTGCCGCAATAGGCGCCAGTGACTCCGGCTAGAGATTGTCAATTAAAAGAGAAAAAATATATATTAAAATCAATAGCAGAAAGGGGAAAAAAAAACTATAAAAATATGAGTTTTTAAAATAGAGAAAGGAGCTCATTGGATACTTTCTTTTATATTGCAGCTTAAATTGGATTTCTTTTTGTTGGGATTATTATCTCGAAGATCCTGTATAATGTTACTGAGATGCTGATTTATTAACGGATTTATCTTGGTATAAAGTAACTCTTAGGGGATCTAGGCCTCTGTGCTAGGTCCTTACTTCTATTATACTAGTTTTTGGTTCATATAAATCAAAATACTTAACAAAATCTAGTTTCATAAATACAAACCCATGTATAGGACTTGAAACTATAGTTATTTTTTACTTTAGTAAAGTTTTTTCTTGCATTAATATTAAATAACTCCTTAAAACTCCTTTAAACCTCCTTAAGACCTCCTTAATTCATTCAAATTTAACTTTGTTCAGTTTAATAAAGTGAAATATAGAAACTTTTATATAAGAAGGATTTTAAAAAAGCTTTGAAAACAGGAATAGAAATTAAGAATAGAAGCTAAAATATTGATATTTTTTCTACTGCGAATAGTAACATATTAATTCTTGTGTTCCTATTTTCTAATTCAATAAAATTCGGCAGGATTTTAATATAAATGATGTTTCATTTAGTCATACCTATACTCCCTAAATTTAAATAAATGCAATTTAGCAGTTTTTTTGAAGTTTGCAAAGCGGAGTTTCCATAAATTTCAATTAAACATTTTTTTAAAAACAGAATACCAAAATGTAATTTAAAAAAATTTTACCAACAAAATATTTCCACAAAATTTCCCCTGATTTCTACTCACACTTGCTGCCAAAGGGCGACTTATCTCCACCGGAATTTCCCAACATATTGGGTTGCACGCAGCTGCGGCCGTTGCACAAGTTCGGGCAGCACTTGCCCCCGATGGCACTGCACTCGCTGTCGTGCAGGCACTTGGGAGTGCAGTTCTGAACCTTGGTGGACGAGGGACAATCTACCGAAAATATAAAGAAGGGGAATTTACAACAAAAGCTCCGACAAAAGCTGGAAAGTTCCAACTTACCACCGGCAGCCAAGGCGGCAACCACGCAGGCAGCAATCAACAGAGAAAGAAAGCCGAGCTTGACTGCAACGAAAGTGAAAAGGCAAATTCTTAGTTTTTCCGCATTTCGTGCGAATTTTACATTTATAGATATAGCCGGTATATATAGATTGAACATACCCATGATGATGATAGTTGAGATAGTTGGGGGTATTTATTTGGCCAGTTGAACGTCCGCTTCGCTACTATAGTCAACTTCGACTGGCGTTCATCGGGCTTTATATGCCCCGATCGGCGGTTTCGAGTCGAACAAGTTTTCAGCTTATTTGCGTTTGTATTTTTAATTTTTTCATGTATTATTTTTTGTATTTCGCATTTTACCTCCTCCCCGCCTTGCCTTGACGGCTCAGGTACTAAAAACAAAGGAACGAAAAATACACAACCAAAGCAGTTATCAATTTGACTTTGAATTTACATACGAACAGGATCGGAATAGGAGGTATCTGTAGGCGCTACCTTCGAGAAGGTATTAGAAAACATCTTCCGGTTAAAATGATAAGGAATTAAATAACCGAACAAGTTAAGTTCCAAGTAAAAAAAAAACAGGAAAACATGTTTAAATTAAATTTTGCGTTATAAATTTGAATTCGCAAAGAGTTCTAGCTGCAAACTAGGCTTAATGTTGAAGAGGGTCATCATTTGATACTCATAAAGTCCCTGAAACGGCTCTCAACTTTATAAATTTCCCTGAAAAATATAAAAAAAATGTTAATTGAAGCGCACTTGGCCTAACCGTGAAGCCCCAACCTGAGTCTCATACATATCTCAACTACATCGACATATTTCAATTACTATTTCCGTTCATGCATCCACTCAAGACTCAAGACAGCGAAAAATGTGTCAAAGCGTCGTAATGTATCATTTCTTCCTCTTCCACTGACACTACGATTGAGTCATAGTTTACACGAAGCTATTAAATCAAGATGTCAAATCTTAAAGAGTATTTTCTAAGTATTCCAGAATTAACTGCCATAAACTCTATGCCTGTCAGAGTCATTTAACCACTTTATGACAGATGTCTATATAAATTTAATAGTTTTACGGTTCAATGGGTCATTGGCAATAAGGCAAAACAGATATAATCATTTTAGCGATCATTATCGTAGGGGAAACCCTGAGATCTAGCTAACCGAACCTTTCATTCTGTTTAAAAACTGGTTGAATTTATTTAAAATTTAAAATAAGCATGAATTCATTTACAACAAAAAAAGGGGTGTGTCTGCTGCCTTGATAAAAAATTTAGCTACTTGATAAATATTAAAAAAAAAATCCATTTAGCAAATTTCAACGAATTTTGGATGCTCTAACTTTGAAAATATTCAATTTTTGCTAGGATCACCTTTAAATAAATTACAGAAATGTCTTAAGAACTCCTAAAAATAGTTTTTAAGACATTTCTGTAATTTTTACTTTAACTTTTTAAGCAAACAGTAAATTATTGATTAAAACGCCTTTAAAAGAATGTCTAAAAGTATGCAATAAAATGTTTCAACGAATTTGTTGCATAGTTTAGGGCAACTCTTTGGGAGGTTTGAAACCTTTATTGTTCAAACCTTAAGGGATTTCTCTAGTACACCCGCATAAATCTTAAGGTTTTTCTGATGGTTAGAAATCCTCTTTTAATATATTAAACTCTCCTTTTAATAATTCATTTTCCCGTTTCAATATCTTGCAGCGCCAAGAGACCGACGACGAAAGACTAGAGCGAGAGGAATTGGAAAAGTATCAGAATGAAAACGCTCAGTACTCCTTCAACTCCAATGTGGACGACAAGATCAACGATGGTCAAATCAGCCGGACGGAGGAGCGCGAGGGCGGCGTTGTGCGCGGCTCCTACATGTACTTCGATGGCTTCGTTCAGCGCCTGGTCGAGTACATCGCCGACAAGGATGGCTACAGGGTGCTCAAGGACGAGATGAAGGATGTGGGCAATGGCCCCCAGTTCAATCCCGAAGGCCAGGCTGATGTGGAGGGCTCTCTGATCGGCAAATACTCGATCAAGCTGGACAAGACCGACGAGGAGAAGCACTACAAGGATATCCACGCTTAGGAGAGGGAGTAACTACCTGGAGGATTTCTAACATTTAGAAATGGACTGAATACTTCGTAAAGCCTTAAACGTAGAGTAAACACACCATCTGAACAGAGTTGTATTTTTTCTCCCAAAATAAAATATTGAAAAAAACTAAAGATCTGTGATTTAATCCTCTCCATTTTAATACTACCTTTGCTTCTGCTTTTATATTTCCAAATTTATTTGTAATAATCTTTATTTATTGGTTAATTTTGCGGTGAGTGCATCTAGGAGCAAAATGTTCTGTACTTCGTTTTGTTTTTGAATTTTGGTTTTATCTCGCTGCTGCTGTTGATTTTCTTCTGGCTATAATTCCATATAGTGTTCAATTCAGGGTTTCTTCGTTTTCTTTTTTATATTTTTTGCATTGTATTTTTGTATTTATCAACAGTTCTTAGCTTAATGTATAGGGTCTCGTTTTTAGAAATCATTTACGTGTATTACATGTACGTTTATGCGCTATATGCTAAAGAAATGTGGGCGTGGAGAGTCTTAGAATGCTTGGGGGTGAGGTGTTGAGGGCGTGTGTGTGTGTCGGGTGGATAATACTAAACTTAGAGAGTTACAAATTAAGGCCTAGGACAAGCCTGACAAAATACATTATGAATATTTCATAAGTTAGACCGTAAATTATAGTATATACTTATATATCGATCGAGTTCACAATATACACATAAAACGAACCAACCGAGTCACGCACATACAGAGCGAATAAATTATAAAAATATAGTCCGCCGACGACGCAAGTGAGTTGATGTAACTAACCTAATCGTTACACATAAGTTATCCTTTAAACATAAATATTTACATTTGAATCTGCTTTGTTTTCTGTTAGTTTTCTTGCCTTTTTCCGATCTGAGATGCTTTGCTGTTACAGTTACAATGAAAGTTCCTATAGATGTGCTCGCGTGATGATATCCTTAAACAATCACAAATAAACAACGAGTATCTTAAGGGATATATTATGCGACAAGCACAAAATACACAACACTAGCTTTTGCACTTTAAGCTTAACTCCGCCTTCTCTGTCTCCTACTCCTCTACTATCTTTATACAAAAAGTGTTTGCTAAGTTTGCTCTCTGCTTAGTTTACATGGTTTGCGAATTATGAATATAATATACATATATGTAAGGTATGGTATGGTTGCCATTGCTGCTGCGTCTGTGCCTGTGTAAGCCTCTGCACTTGCGTTGTGCTTTCTTCTTTCTCTGCTTTCTTGTTGTACAATTGGTTTTTGCTTTGCTCTTTGCTCTTTGTTTTTTGATTGCTATTTGTCCACAGATCATCGCTACTGGGCTGTCTCTAAGTAACTACTATACGTTATCCATCTCATCTGATCACGCAGGCCACGCACAGCTTGGCCGCACTGATGCAGTCGTCGTGGCAGAAGGCACCGCATTGCTGGCAGATCACCATGGCGTTCAGCGAGCAGGCGCAGTTGTTGGGCGTTGCGTTGTTAGCCTCGTTGCCCGGCGGTGTATTCTCACCGCTCTGATGCAGTTGCAGCAGGGGATGCTGATGTGGCTGCGCCGATTGCTGTTGCTGCTGCGGCGTCTGCTGGTTGATGGTTGGAGGAGCTGCAGCCGTGGGCGCTGCCGTGGTGGTCACTATATAGTTGTTGCCCGCTTCCATGACAGCGACGGCCGTGGAGTTGGTATTGCTGCCGTCGATGTAGGCTATGTTGGGCCCTGAATAGGGGAATTAATGTATTAATATAAAAGGTATATTAAATTTGTTATATTTCTTTTGGTTCTATAGTTAAATACTTACTAATAAATTAAGAAATCTAATGAATTACAAATATGTTTATATTAATAAGGAGATATCTTAGCAGGGACCGTAAATAGAACCATTGTTAAATTCATTTAATACAAAATTAGCTTGTAATCAAGGTTTAAATTTGATATAAAATATGTAAAAATGTTTTTAATAAATTTTAATAATATAAAAAATGAAAAACAATGAATAAATCAAATAAAAAAACACTAATATTAAAAATAAAAAGAATTTAAGTTACCTTACAGCTTTAACAAAAAGATAAACTAAAAATTCACTTTTCTACCTGTCCTTGATTGCCTCAGAGGATTCACATTAAGGTTTAAACTCTATATAAAATATGTAAACTTGTTTTTGAAATATTTAAATAATACCAAAACTTAAAAAACAACGAAGAAATTAAATAAAAAGCACTATTATTAAAAGTTTAACAAATTTAAATGTTTTTACAGCTTCAAAACAAAATATATTAACCAACAATTCAATTTTCTACCGGTCCCTGCTTGCTTCAGGGGATTCACATCACTCTCTGACTTGAATCCCCTTGCAGCACATGCACTTTACCTAATTAAATACGAAATCAAAAATCATAACACATACAAATTCGATCAGACGTCGGCGGTTAATCTAACAAATCTATTTGCAAACGAACTAATGATTGCGTGCCAATTACTTGGTATGATGACCAATAAATGGATGAATTTTGTGGGTGGTGATTTGAAAGACGTACCTCGCTAACCACTAATAATACACCAATTTACCTGCAGCGATATTGCGCCGCACAATATTCGCGGCGGCGCCCACATTCCCCAGCGGCTGCTGCTGATGTTGCTGCTGCTGTTGCTGCTGCTGCTGCAGCTCGTGATGATGGTGATGATGCAAGGCATCTGTGGCGGAAATATTGGTTGGCCCACTGCCTGCCGTTGTATCCACCGATGCTGGACGCCCGCGTCCGCCCATGGTAATGCCGTTCAGGCTATGCAGGGGATTCTGAACGGTGACAAACTGGAACAAAGAAATATCAATTAATATCTTTACAGAGCAGAATCTTTATAGTATTACTCACCTGATTCTGATGCAGCGGCGGGGCACTGGAGGCCCTGGGCGCCTGATTGTCTGCTGCTCCCACATTCGCTCGATGCACTAGCACATATTGCCCGCTGCCATTCTGGTGGATCAGCTGCTCGGTGGCCTGCCCCGGCTGTGGGTTCTGGGGCACTGGCGATGTGGCCGCCGCCTGCTGATGCTGCTGCTGCAGCAACTGCAGCTGCTGAGGGGTGGCTGTGGCTCCACCAGGGCCAGGACTAAACACATGCCGGATCAGGGTGGTGGGCGAGGGCTTGCGCTGGACATATTTCTTGCGCGGAAAGCCACTCATGCGGGGACCAATTACCTGGAAGGACAAAAGATTAGCTACTGATTGGTATTAATAGTCTAAATGTGATAGACCTACCTTGTACACTCCCGGACGTCCCACGCCCATTACATTTGGCGGCAATCCCGCTGGCAGCGCTCCAGTTCCAGCTGCTCCGCTCACCAGTAGCTCCTCCTGTTTCAAGATATTCTGCGGCGGAGCTGCGGCCACGGCTGCTGCGGCTGCCACTGCATTCCCGCTGGCCGTCGTCATGTTGGACATGGGTGTGGCCGCCACGCTGGAGACGTTGAGGGTTATGGGGTTCACAGGTGTGGTTGCCGCCGTGGTTACCGTCGGCTGCTGCGGCTGCTGCTGTTGCTGCTGTTGATGCTGGTTGAGTATCGCCGCTGGCGGTCGCAGTTGGGCCTTGAGGTTCTCACGATTTGGACTGTTCTGGATCACGGCCTGGCAGATTTGGTAGCTACGCTCTAGGTTGACCGCTCCGGGCGGCAACCTGTTGCTGGTGGCCTTGCGTCCCTTGCCTGTCGGCATTTTCGGCTGCAATCGCTGCTGGGCTATGGTTGTGGGTACTCCTGATGGCGGCAGCGTCTTCATCGTCAGCACATTGGGTATCGTGGGCAGCTGCTGTTGCAAGTTGCTGTTGTGATTGGCCATCTGCGGTTGCTGCGGCTGCTGTTGCTGCTGAGGCTGCTGCTGCTGTTGTTGCGGGGCAGGTACTGGTGGCGATTGCGCTGCGGCGGCGGCTGTCACAGCAACAACATTGGCGTAGGCGGACGGAATTGTTGTGGTATTTGCCGTTGTTGCTGCTGTGGTGGGCGAGGCATTGGCAGGTCGCGTCATGGAAATTATATTCAATGGCTTGGCGATGAACTTGGCCTGTGTGGTCACTGGTGGCACCACGTTCTGCTGCTGTTGCTGTTGTTGTTGCTGTTGCAGCAGGTTGTTGTTGGCTGCCTGGGCCAGCAGTTGCCGCTGATGGAGCTGCGCCTGTTGCAAGGCGAATTGCTGAAGTTGCTGTTGCTTTTGCTGCGCCGCAGCCTGCTGCTGTTGCTGCTCCAGTTGCTGTTGTTGTTGCTGCTGCTGCTGGGCGAGCAAGTTGGGCGACAGGAACTGCTGGGTTCCATTGCGTAAGGCCACCGGCAGGGTTTTGGTCAAGGCATTGCTACTTGTTGCTTGCTGTTGCTGCTGCTGCTGCTGCTGGTGTTGCTGCTGCTGTTGTTGCTGCTGCTGTGCGGCAGCCGCTTGTAGCGTGAATTGCTGTAACAGCTGCTGCTGTTGTTGTTGCTGCTGCTGCTGCTGGCGTTGCTGTTGCTGGAGCAGAAAATTGCCTATTATCTGGCCATTGGAGTCCACCAGGATCTGACGTTGCTGGGGAGCAGCTGCTGTGTTGTTCTGCTGCGGCGGCTGCTGCTGTTGCGCTGCCTGCGGCGGCAGTTGATTGAGAGTGAGGCTGCTGCTGCTGCAGAGACTCAGATTGTTGCTGCTGCTGTCGTTGCTATTGCTGCTATTGGTGATCACCGTGCTAGATACCTCCATTTCGGCAGCAGACATGGGCACAGCATCACAGAGCATCTCCTGGGTGATCTGGTATTAAGGTAGATTATTAATTAATATGTAAATACTCTGATTTAGCCCCAAACTCACCTCATTTCCATACTCGCTGTGGGCTTGAGGCATAAACGAATGCTGCGCCAGCTGGACCACATCCTGTATATGCAATTGTTGCCGTTGCTGCTGCTGTTGGTGTTGCTGCTGCTGCTGCTGTTGATGCTGATGCTGCAGCTTGTCCACTATCTCACGCACTGCATCGCTGTCCTCATCTATCAGCTGCTGTTCCTCCTGCTGCTCTTCGGTTATACACTCCACCACCTCATCGTCGTCCTCCTCCTCCTCCTCTTCCTCGTCCAGCTCCTCCTCGTCATCGATCACCTCGTGGCACACATCGTTGTCCATTATGTCATCGATTATCTCGGCTTCCTGCACCACATCCATCAGATTGATAGCCTCATGATTCAGGTTCTGCTGCTGCTCCCCCGTGGACTGCGTGCTGCTCAGCTTGATGTCACCAAAGTTCCAGTCGTGCTGCACATGCTGATACATCTCGCTGGAGTTCAGCTCCACGGGCAACTCCTGCTGCTGCTGTTGCTGCAGCTTGGCCACCGTTGAGAGCATTGCCTGGACATTGGCCAAGGTGGATTCATCAGCCGCAGCCAGCGTTAGAGGGGCTGTGGCTGCTCCCACCGACGACGATGTCGTGGGCGCTGTCGTTGTCGTGGAGCTGGAGTTGCTGCTGGAGCAGGACGATGAGGATGAGGACGAGGTGCAGCTGGTGGAGGTAATGGAACTGGCCGGGGTTGAACCAGAAATCGAGCTAGCCAAGGGCATGGGCGAGTCCTCCAGCTTATCGCTCTGCTCTTCCAGTTTACCGATTGCGTTGTGTTGGGTCGCCGCTGCAACAAGGCAAGATAGAAACCAAGTGTAAGTATCAGAGATTCCCGTAATCGGGGGAAGATAATGTTATTTTTTATTACTATTCGATGATGACGATGATGTGAAGTAGTTGTGATTGATGACTGACGACTGATGGTCTTGGAAATAGGCTGATTGCAACGAGTAAAAGGTGTAATTAGTAAACAATTTTGATGACAACTTTTAGGCCGGAAACTAACCGTGATCGATGGTATCAGCGAAGACGAAATCATGGCTGTTGTTGGCTGGTAACTGAACTGCCTCACTTGACTGGTCCAAAGGCGCTTTGGTTTCTGTTGAGGAGAATAAAATCCATGTTTAAATACATTTAATACTTCCTCATCCTCATCCAACTCACCCGCTGCTAGCTCCACGCTCTGCAAGTAGCTCACAAAGTGATTGACCACCTCGGGATTGCTGGCTATGGGTTCCGGCACAGCCGCTGTGGCGGGCGTTATAGCAGCTATCCCTGGCATATCCACATCATTCATATCCTCATCCTGCTCCATGGCAACGATCACTTCATTACTGCACTCAGATGGCTCAATTTTATCACAGGTACTGTTGATAAGTGGCTGCTGCTGCTGCTCCTCCTTGTTCTCCTTTACATGATCCACAACATCAGCTTCTGGGACAGCATTAGGAACAATTTCGACGGCGGAGTCGGCTGTCTTTAGCTGCTTGCTATCCTTGGACGTGCTGGGCAGCTCCTCGTCGGGATCGTCGTCCAGATTTATGGTGGCTATGGGCTTGCGTTGCGATGGACTGCTCGATGGACGTTTGAGGATGCGGCGCTGCTGCTCGGTTAGCACACTGTTGTTGTTCTCGAGAGGCATGGATGTTCTAGCTGTGGCGGCTACGGTAGTATTTGTGGTTGCTGCTGTCATTTCGCACTTTGTGCTCTGCAAGGTTAAGGCATAAGTTAGCTGGATTCGGTTATAAACTTGGAGTCCACTTACCAAATCAAATTTTAATTCAGTCTCATTATCACATGTTGCTTGTTGTTGCTGTGGTTGTGGTTGCGATGTCGCTGGTGGTTTAGGCTCACTCTTGATGCTGGCAGCCGGCAGGAGCTTCTGCTCCGGCGGCTTGCTCACCTTGCTCCTGGCGTTCTTCTCGCCCCAATAGGGCTCAAAGTGCTTCAGCTTCCAGGGATCCAGCTTGTTCTTCTCGCGCTCAGCCTCCGTCTTCAGCTTCAGCTGGTTCTCTGGCGTAAATTCACCTTCGCTCAGCCGCTCTCGCCACTCCAGGCAGGCTCGGGCAAAGAACTCGTTGTTCAGACACGAGGCACTTAGCCGGATGCCCTCCGAGGAGGAGCTCCCACTGCCACTGCTGCTGCCGGGCAGCTCCAGCTCGCTGGCCTCACGATCCACGCTGGGCAGCAGCTGTATGAGATTGTATTGATAGATCGGCGGCAGCAGCGAGAACGTTTGCTTGTTGAGCAGCGCCCTCAGGTTGGTCGAGGCCAGAATGGAGTCGGGTGTCTCCAGGTCTATCTTGCCGTCCTTGGTCTGCTCGATTTGCGCCGCTGTCGTCAGCTTCTTATTGCTCCGCCGCCGGGGCTTGACACTGAAGCCGGGTATGGACGCCAAGACCTCGCGCATGGTCGAAGCTTGCGAGGAGCCGCTCTTGCTGCCAGGTGACAAGGCGGATGGATGGCTGCCGGCTGCTTGTGCTGAGGCTGCTGCCGCCGCCGCCGCTGCTGCAGCTGCTGCTGCTGCCGCTGCCGCCGCTGCTGCTGCTGCTGCCGCTTTGGCCTGCTGCTGCTGCTGGATGCGTCGACTGCTGATTAAACGCGCGGGTGGAGCAGGAGCAGGATTAGCGGCTGTGGGTGGCGGTGGCAAATGGCCAGGCAGACCGGCCAGCGCATCTTCACTGGGCGCCAGAGGCTTCTTCTCAGGTGGTATGGGTTTCACGATAATGCGTGGCAGGTGGCGTCTGCAAAGTAGATAAGGATTAGTACTTTTGATCACAAGGAGCTATACACAAGGACAAAACCCACCTCAGACTGTGCGTGTGCTTGGTGGTGGGCGACACCTCCATCTGCTCCAGCGCCAGTGGATCCTTCTCATCGTCATCCACCAGATTTACATGCTCCATTATGATGGGCGGCGGCGGAGCGGTTACCAGGGTCTGCTGGTGCTGATGCTGATGCTGGTGTTGGTGCTGCTGCAGCGGATGATGCTGCTGCTGCTGCTGATCCGCTTGTGGAATGAGAAGTTGTTGATGCTGCGACGATGCCGTCGTCGTGTCCGGCGTTATGGTTTTCATTGCTAATCGCTCTATCGCCTAATCTATTTACAGCGATCTTTTTATCCATGCATCCATGTCAGGCAAGTTTCTTCCGCACATACTAGAAGAAATATAGAAATGAAATATAGTTTGACGTTTTAAAAGGTTTTGGCGCTCAGTCTGCTAAGATTTTATTGGTGTTATAATCCTTGACCAAGGTGGTTTAATTTCAGGGGATTTGCAGAGCGATTTGACATTCGAAAAAGGAGATAACCAGAAAATAACTAGTAGAGAATTATTTCAGATGTTTCTAACACTTCTTGTTGTAAAATTTAAGCATTTATAATTTTTTTAAAGAGAGTAATATGTTTTTATTTACGATTTGAGCAAATATTTAACCAATAAGCTCGTTACAATGGGTTTTCTTGGGTTTCCCCTTCAGATATTTGTCAATGTGAATCTTAAAAGTGTGATTTTGCACATTTAAAGAAGCTTATTATGTAGAATCTGTTAATTTATAGATATATCTGGACCTTAAATTCATTTAATTTAGGTTTAAAGACAAATTCGCTGAGTAGAACTTTAGAAATAATGTTTTTTAAACATTAATGAAGGAGTATAGCTTAATTTCCATGAATTATCTAAGGCACTGTTTGCGGTCTAAGAATAAAACCTCTTTAACTAGCTTTTTTTCATGTTAAAACATGTTTTTAGAGAGTTTTCAAACTAAATCGTATTACTGAACCCTATTTGGAGAAATACGTTATTCAAAAAGTTAACTTGCAATACGAATTTCAACTATTTACTCAAGTTTCCGCAAGAAGTATACCTCAATTACCCTAAAGTTACTTCTTGGCTTTCGAATGGAGTTCTAATCGAAATTGATTTGCTTTTAGCTAACGAAAGAGGAGTTGTTTTCGCAGGGGTTTCTTCGCCCTCAACCGGATGGCGCGGGGCGGGCTTAGTTCAAGCAGATGCAGTTTTCCCAAAGACCGAAAATTTCGAGATGCGCCAGCGATTAGGAAACGAGTTCTTTTGTGTGTTTATTCCCAACCATTTATTATTCCTGCGCGCTGCACTAACCTGGCCAGCGGAATTGTCCATTTTAAGGCAAATGTCTGTATAATTTTAACGTTGCGCCCTTTGTATATGCACTGCCATCTGTGTGTATGTATGTATGTGTGCGTATTTAAATATACAAGGGTGTGTGTGTGTGGATTTATATGTAATCGAATTGCGGCTATGCGGAGATTTTTTCTTGTTCACTTTTCCTAGTTATACGCTTTAATTCTCGTTTTCATTTGAATTTTTCTGCACTCGCCTGCAAAAATCAACAGAAACAACAATGTAACTAACTACCAACAACAACAACGACGAACGACCTGCAAAGTTGTTGGTTGGTTATATTTTTTTCTCACGCACGCACACACACGCACACAGGCACAGCCGAGGCGCAGAGAAGTAGAAAAAATCACTTTTGCTTCTATTTTAAAGCTATTCTGCGGGCGCTTAACCCCCTTATTATACAGATTTCGGGCCGTGGCGCAGCACTATCTTTTGCATAATGCCGATTTGGGCTAAGTTAATGGCTCACTGAATTAAATATTGAATGGGGGAAATGTGAATGCCAAACACACAAACAAAAGCAACTACAAAATGATTCTTTTCTAGCTGCCTATGCCGGTCTCTTTCTGGCGCAGGCGTTTCGTGCTATCTGGCCAGCGCCCGTCCCGCTCGCACACACTACGCAGAAAAGCTGCGTTTAATTGAATGAAATTTAATTATTCAATCTGTAATCTCGGCTTTAAATACACCAACTAGACCCGCACCTTGCGTCCCGCACTTCCAATGTTTTATAATTTTTCGTGGCCAGTTCTAAACGCGAAACGCTCGAATTGTTGTCACTGCTTACGAAACGGAGTTGCCACCTTATGGGCTGGTGAGGTGACGCAAATTCTGCGTCGCAGAAGGAATAGCTAGAAAAAGAAGCCAAATCTAGCTATAATTTGTGGCGCCCGCTAGATGTAGCCAGTTTTTTGTCTTGCAATCGATGTTTCACTGTATTTTTTGCAGCGTCTTGAAGATTACGTGTTTGATCAATTCACATTATTTGATTATCTTTTGGTTTAGTAAAATTATTTTAAAATTTTGCATCAATATAATCAATTATTGGTGAAACTGCAATATTTGTTTATGATATTTAATATGAAACGTAAATTTCTTAAACTTCTTTATATTTTTAATAACTTCTTAAGTGAAAATATTGAAAAAAAATATGCGAATCTTAAAAAAATCATCCCTATCAGATTTTCTTCACAAAATATCACGATGAAACTTTGTTTATCCAAAATTATCGATATATCGATAACTATATTTTCACATCTCTAACCGGCTAATTGTTTAACTTGTTAAATTTGTTTAATAATGTTTTAATTAGTTGCGGGACCAAGCGAACCACACGACCGCAATGTTTTCCATGTCCAAGCAGACGCACGCCGCCACGGCGCTGGAGTTCTCGATAGCGTGCCGCTTCTTTAACAACTTGGAGGAGAACCTGGTGGTGGCGGGCGCCAATGTGCTGAAGGTGTACCGCGTAGCGCCCAACGTGGAGGCGGGCCAGCGCCAGAAGCTGAATCCGAGCGAGATGCGTGTGGCGCCCAAGATGCGGCTGGAGTGCCTGGCCTCGTACACGCTGTACGGCAACGTGATGTCGCTGCAGTGCGTCTCGCTGGCGGGCGCCATGCGGGATGCCCTGCTCATTAGTTTCAAGGACGCCAAGCTCTCGGTGCTGCAGCACGACCCAGATACATACGCCCTGAAGACGCTCTCCCTGCACTACTTCGAGGAGGAGGACATCCGTGGCGGCTGGACGGGTCGCTACTTTGTGCCAGTGGTGCGCGTGGATCCGGATGCCAGGTGCGCCGTCATGCTGGTCTACGGCAAGCGGCTGGTGGTGCTGCCCTTTCGCAAGGACAACAGCCTGGACGAGATCGAGCTGGCGGATGTGAAGCCCATCAAGAAGGCGCCCACGGCCTTGGTCAGCAGGACGCCCATCATGGCCTCGTATTTGATAGCTCTGCGCGATCTGGACGAGAAGATTGACAATGTGCTGGACATACAGTTCCTGCACGGTTACTACGAGCCCACCCTGCTGATCCTCTACGAGCCGGTGCGCACCTGTGCTGGCAGGATCAAGGTGCGTTCGGATACCTGCGTGCTGGTGGCCATATCCCTGAACATCCAGCAGCGAGTGCATCCCATTATTTGGACGGTCAACAGTCTGCCCTTCGACTGTCTGCAGGTATGAATGCCGATTTGTTGCAAGTTAAAAAGGGAAACTAATGTGTAATTCTTTCCAGGTTTATCCCATCCAAAAACCAATTGGTGGTTGCCTGGTGATGACCGTGAATGCCGTGATCTACCTTAACCAAAGTGTCCCACCCTATGGCGTCAGCTTGAACAGTTCGGCGGACAACAGCACCAGCTTTCCGCTGAAACCACAGGATGGAGTCCGCATCAGCTTGGACTGCGCCAACTTTGCCTTCATCGATGTTGACAAGCTGGTGATCTCGCTCCGCACTGGCGATCTCTATGTGCTTACACTCTGCGTGGACTCAATGAGGACGGTGAGGAATTTCCATTTCCACAAGGCTGCCGCCAGTGTTCTGACCAGCTGCATCTGCGTTCTGCACTCGGAGTACATATTTCTGGGCTCCCGCCTGGGTAACTCTCTGTTGTTGCACTTTACGGAGGAGGATCAGAGCACTGTGATTACCTTGGATGATGTGGAGCAACAGGCAGAGCAGCAGCAGCAGCAGCGACAGCAGGACGAGGATCAGGATGTAGAGGAGGTGTACGATGTGGATGAAATGGAAATGATGCCCACCCAGGCCAAGTCGCGACGCATTGAAGATGAGGAATTGGAGGTAATTGGAGGGGTTTTGCGATTATTAAACCCATATTTTAATGATATTTGATGGTTTTTTCTTCAGGTGTATGGTTCTGGCGCCAAGGCTTCGGTTCACCAGCTGCGCAAGTTCATCTTTGAGGTGTGTGACAGTCTCATCAACGTGGCTCCCATCAATTACATGTGCGCCGGCGAGAGAGTTGAATTCGAGGAAGATGGCACCACGCTGCGTCCTCACGCGGAATCTCTGCAGGATTTGAAGATTGAATTGGTTGCCGCCACAGGTCACAGCAAAAATGGAGCCCTCTCTGTGTTTGTAAACTGCATCAACCCCCAAATCATCACCAGCTTTGAGCTGGACGGCTGCCTGGATGTGTGGACGGTGTTTGATGATGCCACCAAGAAGACTTCGCGTCACGATCAGCATGATTTCATGCTTCTCTCGCAAAGAAATTCCACTTTGGTGCTGCAAACCGGGCAGGAGATCAATGAGATTGAGAATACTGGATTTACGGTGAATCAGCCAACGATTTATGTGGGCAATCTGGGCCAGCAAAGGTTCATTGTTCAGGTGAGTCTTTTATTTATTAAATTTCATACCGGAAACACCTATTAATGCCTTGCTTCTAGGTCACCACTCGCCATGTCAGATTGCTGCAGGGAACTCGCCTCATACAGAACGTGCCCATTGATGTTGGCTCTCCGGTAGTTCAGGTTTCCATAGCAGATCCCTATGTTTGCCTAAGAGTGCTCAATGGCCAGGTTATAACGCTGGCTTTGAGAGAAACCCGTGGAACTCCTCGTTTGGCCATCAACAAGCACACCATCAGCAGTTCCCCTGCTGTAGTAGCAATTTCCGCCTATAAGGATCTCTCGGGACTGTTCACCGTCAAGGCAGATGACGTCAATCTCACAGGGAGCTCTAGCAGCGCCTTTGGCAACACTTTTGGTGGCTACATGAAGGCGGAGCCCAACATGAAGGTGGAGGACGAAGAGGACCTGCTGTACGGCGACGCGGGAAATGCCTTCAAAATGAACAGCATGGCGGATCTGGCCAAGCAATCGAAGCAAAAGAACTCCGACTGGTGGCGACGTCTCCTCGTCCAAGCGAAGCCCAGCTACTGGCTGGTGGTGGCCCGCCAGAGTGGCACCTTGGAGATCTACTCCATGCCGGACATGAAGCTGGTGTATCTGGTGAATGATGTGGGCAACGGAGCCATGGTTCTCACGGACGCTATGGAGTTTGTGCCCATTTCGCTGACCACGCAGGAGAACTCCAAGGCGGGCATTGTCCAGGCTTGCATGCCGCAGCATGCCAACTCCCCGCTGCCCCTGGAACTGAGTATCAATGGCTTGGGTTTGAATGGAGAGAGACCGTTGCTGCTGGTGAGAACCCGCGTGGAGCTGCTTATCTATCAGGTGTTTAGGTACCCCAAGGGACATCTGAAGATACGCTTCAGGAAGCTGGAGCAACTTAATCTGCTGGACCACCAGCCCTCGCACATTGAGTTGGACGAGAACGACGAGCGCGAGGAGATGGAATCGTATCAAATGCAACCGAAATATGTCCAAAAGCTGCGCCCCTTCGCTAATGTGGGAGGACTCTCTGGCATCATGGTGTGCGGCGTCAATCCCTGCTTTGTTTTTCTCACCTCGCGAGGGGAACTGCGCGTCCATCGACTGATGGGCAATGCCGATGTGCGCAGCTTTGCCGCCTTCAACAATGTGAACATACCCAATGGATTCTTGTACTTTGACACCACCTACGAGCTAAAGATCTCAGTGCTGCCCAGCTACCTGAGCTACGACTCCGCCTGGCCGGTGAGGAAGGTGCCTCTGAGATGCACCCCCCGGCAGCTGGTTTATCACCGCGAGAATCGCGTTTACTGCTTGATTACACAGACGGAGGAGCCCATGACCAAGTACTATCGGTTCAATGGCGAGGACAAGGAGTTGTCCGAGGAGAGTCGCGGCGAGCGGTTCATCTACCCCATTGGCTCGCAGTTCGAGATGGTCCTAATCTCCCCCGAGACCTGGGAGATTGTGCCGGATGCCTCCATCCAATTCGAGCCCTGGGAGCATGTGACAGCCTTCAAGATCGTCAAGCTGTCGTACGAGGGCACGAGATCGGGTCTCAAGGAGTACCTGTGCATTGGCACCAACTTCAACTACAGCGAGGATATCACCAGCAGGGGAAACATTCACATCTACGACATCATTGAAGTGGTCCCTGAGCCTGGCAAGCCCATGACCAAGTTCAAGCTGAAGGAGGTCTTCAAGAAGGAGCAAAAGGGACCGGTGTCTGCCATCTCGGATGTTTTGGGTTTCCTGGTCACTGGCCTCGGCCAGAAGATCTACATCTGGCAGTTGCGCGATGGCGACCTCATCGGCGTGGCCTTCATCGACACGAACATCTACGTCCACCAGATCATCACGGTGAAGTCCCTAATATTCATAGCGGATGTCTACAAGTCCATCAGCCTGCTGCGCTTCCAGGAGGAGTACCGAACCCTGTCGCTGGCCTCGCGGGACTTTAACCCGCTGGAGGTCTATGGCATCGAGTTCATGGTGGACAACTCCAATCTGGGCTTCCTGGTCACCGATGCGGAGGGCAACCTAATTGTGTACATGTACCAGCCGGAGGCCAGGGAATCCCTGGGCGGCCAGAAGCTCCTCCGCAAGGCGGACTATCATCTCGGGCAGGTGGTAAACACCATGTTCCGGGTGCAGTGCCACCAGCGGGGCCTGCATCAGCGCCAGCCCTTCCTGTACGAGAACAAGCACTTTGTGGTTTATGGAACTTTGGATGGGGCTCTGGGCTATTGCCTGCCGCTGCCCGAGAAGGTGTACAGGCGATTTCTTATGTTGCAGAACGTCCTGCTCTCCTACCAGGAACACCTGTGCGGCCTCAATCCCAAGGAGTATCGCACGATCAAGTCCGTTAAGAAGCAGGGCATCAATCCCTCGCGCTGCGTTATTGATGGAGATCTTATATGGTCATATCGTCTGCTGTCCAACTCGGAACGAAATGAGGTGGCCAAGAAGATAGGCACGCGGACGGAGGAGATCCTGGGCGATCTGCTGGAGATTGAACGACTGTCGGGGGTATTCTAGACATTATCCCAGGCGGGAGGCCTTCGTGTGTCAAAGATGTAAAGTTTTAGTTGATATTTCTAATTGTAATTTATGTTACGCGAGTTTCTCAGTTGTAATTCTAGTTTTCTTGTAATTCAAACGCAGCCACAACAAAGTATTTTGTTAAGTAAACTGGGAGTTGTTTTAATAGCTGTTGACGGGGGGTCTTAAGAGGGCTTAAAGCAGGGAAGGGCAGGCCTTTGCTCTGGGAGCAGCTCGCTGCTCTTTCCGTTAGAATTTTCGAGAGGCGTCAGTTGCTCTTTCCGTTATGATTCGTGCCCAACTCTGGTCTAAAGTGCTCAAATTTCACAAATAAACAAATCAAAGATCAAGGCTTGCCCAGAAGTAAAACAAATACAATCAACATTAGATTGGACGCCTTGGTGGTGCGTCTTGCTTTGCGTCACAGCTGGAGCTGAGGGCATTCTTTATGGTTTCTGTTTTTGTATAATATATATATATATAATGTATGTATATGTATACTAGATTATTCATTGTATAAACTAACAACATCATCAGTATCAGTATCAGTTAGTTAACTCAATGTGCAACAGCCAACGACAGCCGTACTACACTCGTCGTACGAAGAAAATACACATTTCCAATCGAAGATCATCGAAAGATCGAAAAAATTAATGAAAATCAAAAACTTAAAGGCGATAATATTATTAAAGAAATTGCAAACTGTCTGCTTAGTTGGTACTTGGTAGTTGGTAGTTGGTAATAGGTGGTGCGTATGTGGTTGTTAGATGAAAGGCTTGCTTGTGTGTTTGTTGTGTCTGTGGAAGGCGCTTCGTGTGGGTCCTTGTTTCGTTGAGCAACTAATTTAGTTTAGGCGGCGAAAACAAACAATCAATCAAGGCGGATTACGAGCTGATATATGTATATATATATATATATGTGTACGTAGTGGTGACTCCTATAAATCCAGCGCCGCTAGCCCTCAATCTGGGAACGCAGCCGGGGACGAGGCAGATCCCCGAACACAGCCTCGCCATGGACGCTCTTGGTCAAGGCCTGGATGCTGGCCGCTATGTCGATGTTGTCCATGCCCTGTTAGGGAAAGAAATCATTAGTAATCTTAATTAATTAGTTTCCTAATCTCTGCTAATCTCACCTCCTCGCATCCCATCACAAAATTGTTATTATTGGCCACAGCAGCTCGCTCGGCCAGCGTGGTGTTGGCTATCTCAATGGGCAGGCTGCGGGCAAAGTTCATCAGCTGCGCCTGCGTGGGACGACCAGCTCGCACGGGTATGGAGATGGAGCTGTCCAGGTCAAGAGCATCTGTGGGTTAAAAGAGGTACCAAACATTAAAATATGTTAATGCTTCCAAAATTATAGGAAACACACCTTCAGCTTCATCGGCTGCCTCGTCGTCCAGCGCCTGTCCCATGCTGTTCTCCTGCTCCAGCTGCGTGAACGGATTATGAGGATGCGGCTCCTGCTGGTAGATCAAGCTGCGCGGATAGCTAGGAACCGGCACAGACTGCACCGCCGGTGCATCCACATCCTCCAAATCGAACAGACAGTCATCCGCATCGTCAGCGGCAGCCTGTGACGAGGCCACGCCATTGGTGGCCAGTATTTGGGTGGCCGGAGCACCCGCTCCGCCCGTCGATTGCTGCCGGAAGGTGGGACTGTTGCTCACGCTCATGGGCGTGGCTTCTGGGGTGGCGGGCGGTGTGTCAAAGTGCGACATCTTCCTGGCTACCTGCTGTGGCTGCTGCTGCTGGGCCTGAGCCTGCAGCTGCTGCTGCGGCTGCTGGTTCAGCGTGAGGAAGCTGGGTGGATGATTCAGCGTGGTGGTGGGCGTGGTGGGTCCATTTAACTCCCGCCTGCTGCTGATGGTATTCCTGCGACGCGCGGTGGCACTCTGCGGCTGATTGCTCGCCACTTCCAGGGCGGGGGGCATGGCACGGTCCAGCAGCTCCAGGGCCTGCTCGGGCTGGTCACGGATCAACCGCAGCAGCAGCGCCAGGTCCTGGTCCGACTTCTCCCGGAAGCTGTTCAGCAGCTGGAACTGATTGTTGGCGTATCGCTCGATCCGCCCGTTCGTCTCCATAATCTCCTCCTGCACGCGTGCCTGCTGATAGGCCTGGATCATGCGGCACCGCTGCACCCGAGCATCCATGGAGTTTGCAGCCAGCGAACCAATGCTTAGGTTCGAGGCGGAGGCAGCTATGCCACTGGTGGGCACCGTGTCCTTGCCGCTGGCATGATCCATGATCAGCAGCTCGAAGGTCTCCGAGTACTGCTTGTTGGACCTGCGCTGGGCCAGCTCCTCGCTGCTGCTCAGCAGCCTGAGGTTGATGAGGTAGAGGGTGGGCGTGGCCCCGGCACCGGCCGTCAGTCGCTTGGCGCACAGCACCTCCTTGCAGTTGATGCACAGCGTCAGCTGCCAGCTCTGGCCAGCAGCGTCCAAGGTGAGGCCGTAGAGCAGCTCACGCTGATTGATCACGGCCACGGTGAGGTCTGGAATGGGTCCATGGGCCTGGAAGTGAAGAGAAAGTGGAGAAGGTTAGGTTTTAATTGAGGGAAATTTATATATTTGAGTTAAGAATTGGATTTGGGCTAAAGAAAGTTAATAGAAGGAATTATGGGAACCGGAAATTGAGAATCCGCGTACTCAAATTCGTACTATTCTCATTTTGAGTACGGATTTTAAAAAAATTCTTAGATTAAGTTTTTTTCCTTACTTTGAGACCAAAAATACTCAAAATGAATACAAAAAGTATACCTTTGATCATTATTTTAGCAATCTTAGTATTAATTTGTGAATATCCAGTGTTTTTCCTTCACCTTTTTATGACTGGATTATTTTTAGTCCACCAGTTTTGATAAGAGTTTCCCCTTGTAGCCTGGTCAATGGCTGATAAAGTGGATTACCAATTTCCCCGCCTTTGTACCCTTTCTTCTTCGATATTTACTCAGCCAGAGAGCCAGACAGAAATACAGACAGACCCCGCACAGTAGTTCAAGTGCAAATTTGTCAATTATGTTCGCTTCGAGTGCTGCACCCGATTGGTAGGCAGACTTATCGGAAAACAAGAGAGCCCATGATGAACACCGAAAACAACAAACAATTAGTGCAATGGCAAAATGCTGTTCAGGCCCCAAAAAAAAGCAGAAAAAACAGAAAAACAAAGAGAAAACAATGCAGACTACTTGAATTATTCAGTACGTCATGGTGACACAGCCAGAGGATGGGTAAACAACAAGCTCCCGATATCAAACAATCAATGGGAAATAGATATGGCAAACATTACGGAAAAAAACAAGCTAATGGTGACCCCAGACAGACATTAAAGAGATCATGGTTACCACACACGCTATATGAACTATTCCCCTTAAAATAAAAATTAAATGGATAAATTCCCCCAACATTCCCGCATTTTATGGCTTATAATTCCGGCTTGTTTTCGTTCCAAATAGCACGTGTTTGTTGACTGACACAGGAGCGCAAAGCACTTTTTATAGACGTGCTCGGCTAAATTTGACACTTGCCTTCCAACACAATTCAAGCAATAATATTCATATAACCCGCACGATGGACGACAATAAACCAGAAGAGTCGCGGGTGTAAGGGGGCGAATACAGGGAATTAAATTGAATTAACGTACAAAATGCAAACGTCAACAGAAATCAAATGACAAAGTTTCCCCCTCCAAGCTTGGGTTCCGACTCCTCCTGGACTTTATCTGCCTTTTAAACCATCCTCATGATCCTCTTCAGGTGAAGATAATTAAGAGATCAAGTCACAGAATGCAGATCCAATTAGGAATCAACTTTGTTTTGCTTGGAAATTGTTATAAACACAAACAATTTGATTTCAATGCAAATATTGACCGAGTTAGGCAAATATGCAAATTCCTAAGCTCCTTTTAAGAATAACAACATATTATTTAATTAAAGTGTATACCATATATTGGCTATTTTTGTTATATGCAAATGCCTGGCTGGCCATTTATGCAAAGTTTATTGTTTAAACTTGGCCAAGTGAAGCCAATTTCCGGCATTTTGAAAATTGCAGCTGCATTCGGCCAGGGAGTCTTCTTTTCACAATTTTTTTGTTTTCGCTTCCATTTTGGACAATAACAAGTTGTCGGTCTGTCTGCCGTTTGGTCACACCCACTCGAAAAATATTGTTTTCAATGCAAATTCCAAACTTGTTTACACTCTCGGCGGTGCGGTAATATCTAATCAGCCTCTGGCTTTGGCTCTGGCCTGGCGACAATAATTATATGAATAAAAACCAAAAAGAACAAAAAAACAAGCCCCCAGTAAATAGCAACAATGCAAATGCATTGTTGTCAAGTGTTTTGGCATGCTTTTGTTATTGTTGTTAACTGCCAAACGCATAAACATATTTATGGGCTCAGGCTTATTTGCTCAGTTTTAAATTGCAGTTTTATGGCTGTTTTCGTAGCCACAAGAGTCTCTGGGATCTTAAGCGGTTGTTGTTTTTCGCGCTGCTAATTTGTTTTGCTAAAATACCCTGTAAATGGAATAATTTTCGGTGATTTTAGGGGTATAAGTTATCTAGGAAGAGTTGGATTGATAAGCAGATAAGATTGTGTCAAAAAAAGGGGAGTTGATTTCACACAATCAAAAGAAACGTGTTTATGATATTTAATTTTAGATTTATGATTTTATCTGATAAATGTAATTAAGATTGTAAACATTTATGGGATCTAGATAAAGGTAAGAAAATTATAAGGGCTTCGATTGCTGTTTAAGTTAATAAATTTTAGTATATTTCTCAGATTTTATCTTAATGAAAAAGGAAAAGTATAAGTTAAAATAAATAACTAAATTAATGGTAGTTTTTCTCTTGTTTTATCAGTACAAAATAGCAAGGAAATAAATTAAATTAATATACTTAATATTTTTATTTTTCTTTGCTCTCTTTTCTTCCCGGCTCCCATTTTAAACGTCACTGCCCAACCCTGCTTACGGGTAATCTCACAACTCTTGTAAACTGTAAGCTCTTAACTTTTCTGGCCTCAAAAATGACAAAGGGCTGTATTTTTTCGGTTGTTTACACTAAATCAAGTCCAAATACCAGGGTAACTGGGCAATCGATCATCGCTGATCGCCATCCATCATTCATTCTTGATTTTTTTTAGCGTTACGTGGGCTGCTATATATATTTCTGGCCTAGGCAACACTAAGTGTTGTTAGGTGGAATCTGACATTTCCATTGAAAAGTTCGACATTTTTAAGCATAAACGTACTCAGAACGGTTTGACGTACGACTATCATTTGTGTTGTTTACAGTTACTTAAAAAAATCAATTTCGCAAAAAAATGGAATTAACTCGTGAACATTTTCGTGCGATCATTTTTCACAACTTTCGGCGTGGATTATCACGACAAGAGTGCAGCGATGAACTTAAATCTTTGTATGACTATGAAGCACCATCCTATAGCACTGTGAAAAACTGGTACAACGAATTCAATCGTGGCCGGCGCTCCCTCAAAGACGAATTCCGCGAAGGTCGTCCAAAAACAGCCGTTGTGCCAGAAAACATCGATGGCGTACGTGAACTAATAATGCAAGACCGTCATGTGACATACCGTGAGATAGAGGCATCCCTAGGCATTTCTTCCACCAGCATACATTCGATATTGCATGAGCACCTGGCTGTAAAAAAGGTTTGTTCTCGTTGGATCCC
>VNJW01007605.1:0-38863 GCA_008042615.1 Drosophila auraria | reverse complement strand
GAGTATTGGATCAGGATGATCGAGGTGTCATTCGACGCGTATTTAAAGCCTGATCACAACAACATTAAAAATTTTGGGATTTTTGCTCCACCGGCCCCCATAGCTCCAATTTTCAAAATTTTCAATTTTGCACTTTCACTCACATTTCTCCTAAACTAATCCGTTTTTGAAAAATCTTAGTATGCAGTTTCAAAGAGGTATACAATACCTTTCGATCAAGATATAAATGGTTCTGATCGGACTATCGTAGCAGATTTTCAATTCTACGGCTGTATATAGTAGTCTCCTTGCGCACCACAGTCTCGGTGCTCATCGTCACTACGTGGACTGCCGTCCACAGTGATTAGTCGGTCACAATTTGATTTTATTCGTTTTAATCGAATAGTAATCCTTATTGTTTATATTCTATTTCGATTCAATAGTGATATAATTTGATTCGTTATACCCTTGCAGAGGGTATTATAATTTTGCCATGATATTTGCACCGCAGTGAAGGAGGCATATCCCCATAAAGTATTTATATTCTTGATCAGCATCACCAGCCGAGTCGATCTAGCCATGTCCGTCTGTCTGTCCGTCTGTCTGTCCGTCTGTCTGTCTGTCCGTCCGTCTGTCTGTCTGTCTGTCTGTCTGTCTGTCTGTCTGTCTGTCTGTCTGTCTGTCCGTCCGTCTGTCTGTCCGTCTGTCTGTACATCTGTCTGTCCGTCTGTCGGTTTCTACGCGAACTAGTCTCAGTTTTTGAGCTATCGGGCTGAAATTTTCAGCATAGTCTTATTTCTTTAGCACGCAGTATATATGTATGTCGGAACGGCTGAAATCGGACCACTATATTCTATAGCTGCCATAGGAATGATGGCGAAATTAATGTGAAAGAATTTAACTTCTCTGTTTTTCAACGAATTTCTATAAATTTTGAGATATGGTTGTTTTTTATAGTTCTAGAATTACGGTTTTAGTTTTATTAAGATCGGACAACTATATCATATAGCTGCCATAGAAGTGATCGGTCGATTTATATGAAAATGTAAAATTCTACATGTAAAATGTAAAATTTACAAAATTTACATAATTTGACATTTTTTTTACATTACCGAAATGGATCGATTTTCAATGATCCAAATGCAGACTGCAAGGGTATACAAACTATGATTTACCGAAGTTAGCTTTCTTTCTTGTTTTTAGTTTGATATTAAGATAAAAATATGAATTTCTATTTAAGGCTCTAATTATTATAAATTATACCTTTTAGTTAGTAATATTTGAAATTGTGGTTTTGTTTAATTTTTCTGCTTTACTTTATTTTTGCCATTACTTTCTGTTAATTGCTGCTTAAGCTTAAGCTTCAAAGTTTAAACAATAGAATTTCTTATTTAGGCCGTTTTTCGTCGCCTGAGTCACGTTCAACAGGCGCCGGCAGAAGCAGAGACAGCGGCAGCTTCAGAATTTTGAGGTTAACTTTTTGACGACAAAATAATTGCACAAAGGTGCGAAGTGAGTGTGTTTTCCTTTTTTTCTTTTTTGTTGTAATATTCTCGACTTTTTTTTATTTCAGAGCTGAACTTGACGGATGCCGCTGCCGGCGTCACTGGCTCTGCCGCTGTCGCTGCCGGCGTCGACTGTAGAACGACACCTGTGGCTATGCGAAAAAGTCGACGATAAATACAAAATACAAAATACAGAGAGCAAAAAAGGAAAAAAAAAAAATAAGCGCGATGGAAGAAAAAGAAAATAAAACAACCCTCGTCTGCAGTGTTGCCAACTTTTCCTTGAAAAAAAAAGCTGTTTTTGACGGGAAGATCGATCAAAAAAAGCCAAATAAATTTGGAAAAAAGCTATTAAAAAAGCCAGTTTTCCAACAAGTTTATTAGTTGCTTCTAATTAACCGAGAAGATAAAATTAGTCGTAGTTTTGTTATTATTGTTATTATTAATAATATGTATAACATTTTATCAATACTTGCAGCTTCTTCCTGATTTTTATAGGATTTTTACGTATACGTAATGAATGTATATTGACGTATTTTATAAGAATTCGTCACAAACCGACCAAAGTCAGAAATGACGAATTTTACTTAATAATATGGGGGTAAAGTAATCTTAAAAGTAACGATGTAACGATCCCTTCTAACGCTGTCCTAAGTCCTAGTATCGACAAAATCAGTAATAATTGTATCATTTTTTGAGCATACCTTTTTTTTATGTGGGCATACAGAAAAAAAATCGGAAAAAAGCATTTAACAAAAATAAAAAGCCAGAATTCCCGCTGCCCGCTGTTTCTAAATATTTCTAGCAAATGGTCTTTAAAAAAAGCCAGATTTGACGGGAAAAAAGCGATTCTGGCAACACTGCTCGTCTGAGATTTGCGCTGTCAATTTTTCGCAGGCCTATGCAGTAATTCGCGCTCTCGTTTGTTCGTGCTGCCTCTCTCCATCGCTCTCTCCTTCGCTCTCGCTGTGCAGAAAAAGGTGTGACGTACAAACCAAAACAGAGGCAAAAAGCAAAAAGTAAAAAGCTAAAAGGAAAAAAAAAATAAAGCAAAACGAAACAGCAGCTGAAAGTGTAACTAAAATACACACACGAAAATTATATACCAATAAACATACACACACACACACGCGAGCGTTGCGAAAAAAAAAAACAACATAAAGGAAACCTAAATAAAAAATTAAATGGAAATTTCTGATATAAAACACACGCAAGCACTCACTTACACACACACTAGCAAGCCAAGTGAAATTTGGCAACAGGGCAACGCCGGCAGACACAAAAACAAACAATGCGCCAGTAAAGAACGTCGCACGCGCGAGTGAGACGGCCCGATGGCGGGTGGGTGGCTGAGTGAGTGAGTGAGAGAGCCAGTGCGTCAGCAGAGAGTGGGGCTGCGTTGTTTTTGCGCAGCGCCGCACGGCAACAGCGGCCGCTGCTCCACCGCGTAAGAGAAATAGATAGTGTGAGGGGCGAGCGGAGTGTGGGAAGTGAAACACAGGCAGCCCCGTGCGAAATTTACTGCGGGAAATTGATATATGTACATACATACATATGTATTTAAAATACAAAACAAAAATCTTTCACATCTTTGCAGTGCTTTTTATCCTAGAAATTATGAAAAACAATTTAATTTAATAACAAAAAATAAATATTTAATACAAAAATTAAAAAAAAAATTGTTTTTAAGCACAAAAATTAAAATACGAAACAACAGATATTAATTAATTTATATTTTATTGTATCTTTTATTGTATCTTTATATTCGCAATGTGGCAACTGCTTACTTCGCTATCTGCAAGTAAAAGCTGAATAGCAAAATTCTCACTGGGTCGTTGTCTTTTCTTCTTCTTCTACCACTCGCCTTCGCTCTCCCTCCCCACCCACCTAACGACCTCTCGCTCTATCGCTCTTCCTCTTCGCGTTGGTACGAAAAAAACACAATTTTTTTCGCTACAATTTGACACACAAAGCAGCTGTCTGCATAAGCACCGCACATACGTAAATATTTCATACATACATTCATTACATACAAACTAATAGACATACATACACTTATATATCTCACGCTGTGTTGCCATAGATACAAACGTACAAACAGACACACGTAATTTATATATGCGCGAGAGAGAGAGAGAGAGGCGAACCGGAGTGGGGGAGCAGAAGACCGCGAGCAAGAGCAAGACCGATAGAGTGGGGAGGATGATAGCGAGGTGGGGGCTATTTGTTATCTACTGCGCATTGTCTTGATGTTGTTTGCGTAGTTGTCTGTGCATGGAAGCGAGTGTGTGTGTGTGAAGACGAAGCAGAAGTGGAAGAGCAAGAAGAAGCACGACAGCAGCACCGAATAACTAGCGCAGACGTAAAGGAAGAGAGCGGGAGCGGTAGAGGAGAGCACACAAATCAACATGACACGACCAACGTCAACAACAACAACAACGGGCAACAGAACAAACCGGCACATTCAACTTTAACACACACACACACATATTCGGCAGAAGAAGGAGCGGGGAAGAGAGACAGACGACAACTGAGACGCGAGACTAATGCGTGCGAAAGAGAGGGCGCGACGCGAACGGACGGAATGAAACGAAACGAACGTTCGAAATAAATAAAGCAAAAGGCGCACAGCGAGAAATAATTAGCATAATCAAAACAAATAAATTTACACACATATAAAAATAATTTAAATATTAACTTGAGCAAATATCAAACAATTTAAGATCGTAAATAAAAGCTAACAAATTAAGAGACTTACCTCGTTATCAAGCTCTGCATTTGAGACTCCGCATTAAATCTCAGTGCAGCTACACCGGCGAGGGGCTGAAAATAAAAATAACAAGAATAATAATAAGACACAAAAACAACAAAAAAAAAAAAGAAAAGAGAAGAGGAAGGCGAAATAAAATGAAAGCACACGTTGAGCGGACTGCAGAATTCTGGCGTAACCCGAAGCTGGACATGCAAAAAATATTCAGCGAATTCCCGGGGCCTTTTGTGGGGTTAACTGCGACGAGTTGGGGGCGGAAAACGGGTCAATCAATGCGACATCTTTAACGGGGAAGGGGCCCGCGAAAGGTTAACGTCTCATAATCCGCTTAAGATTCAGCCAACATATCGGCGTGGCGCACCACGTGCTTTCCCTTTGCTTTGCTTACCTGGTGTACCTGCGCCCAGGCATTTGGCTTCCAGCTGTGAATCTGGATAAGACCATGCGAGTATCTGCTATCCCCATCAGAATCCCTTTCCATAATTTTCTTTTATGAGCGTGTCGAAACATGTGCGAATTCGGTCGAGGTTTGGTGGGAGAAAGTCTAACGATTTGTCATTTTCCCGAATTAAAGTTTAGAAATTTATCTAATCGAGAAACCTTCAATTAGTAAGGCTCTACGACAACCCTTTACAATTAGAAGAATCAGGGCTCCTGGTAATGTTAAGTAGAGAAAGCGCTTTTAGAAGGAAGTGAGGTGAGTGACTCCTATAGAAAATACGCAAATAGTTGTGGGTTAAATCAGTTAAAGATTTTGTAGAGTCCGATTATTCTATTTAAGCAATGGGGCTATAGAATATAGCATCAATTTGTGTGGAATTTGCGATGCACTGTACACGGTGACACGCTGTGACACGCTGTGACTTGCACTATGTCCAAAATAAATTATGTGTGCATTCGCAGCGGTGCCAGGTTCCGTAGATAAGGTGGGAACGTGATTCCCCTGGCGATCACTCGCCCCTGGTACTCGTATTCCCCTCCGCTAGAGCCTTCGTATCAAACACATGTCTGGTCGTTTCGAGTGTTGTTGTTAATTCTCGGCGTTGACTATGTGTGTTTTTATTTAGATTTTTATTATCGCGCGCGTTCATTCTTATTTTTTTTTTTTTTCGTGTTTCGGGCTTATCACTTGTCGTACCGCTTGTCTTCCCCCCCGACCCGCTCTTTCTTTAACCCACAATTAAAGTTGATGTGATCTTTGTTCGTTGCGCGGCCAATTCACAGTTAAGCCATATCAACAGAGAGAAAGAGAGAGAGAGAGAGAGAAGAAAGAAGAGCAGAAGAGAGGAAGAGCAATAAACCTAACCTGAATCTACAATAACTGGCTCTTCTGGTGGGTGACATTGCAAGAGACAAGCAGAAAGCCAGAAAAGAAAACATTGTATTCAAAAAAAAGAAAGAAGAATACAAAAAAGAAAGAGCGGCATGGCATGGCAGAAGAAAGAGAGAGGCGGGAAGAAGCCGAATAAGCGCAAAGTAGCGCAACTTGCGGTGACAACAACGGCCAATAACAATAACATCGATAACTACAGAACAACAATCGACTGTGGGACAACAACAACCAGGTACAGTGGATATCGTCATACATAAACATTTACAGTCGAAATAAAGGTTTAATATTTTACAATTTATTTATTTTGTAAAAAAATATTATAAATAAAAATAAACCAAATTAATTTTTATATATTTATTTTGCATCGAAAGTTACTCCTCAACAGTACTCACTGTGTCATCGGCTTGCCGGTTTTGCGCGCGTAATCGATGCTGCCCATCCCTGTTCCTGCACCCCCCTCTATCTGTAGATACGTAAATAGATGTGTACATATGTATGGAGCTATATAGCAACCGCTTTACGATCTTGTATTACGTGTTGGCGTTTTGCATGTGTGTTGTTTTCTTTAGCCTGGCTTTATTTGTGCACGGATCGGTTTGCTTCTTTTGCCGACTGGAATAATCAAGTCACAGTTCCAGTTTCCCCCGCCTACCGCCCTGAGTCCGCCCCTGGATCTACCCCTTTCGGTCAGTGGCTCGGCACCCAGCAACAACCAGTTATATATATGTTTGTATGTATATGTATGTGTACACATATACACACACAAACCGGTTTCCTTTTACTGTCTTGCATATTTTTAGCAACAAGTTGAAAGAGTTGCCTCCTCGCCAAATGAACAGGGTACAGTGAAGGCTCTGTAAAAATGATTACTTATTATCATTTATTCAAAAATCATTTTAATGAGATGGCAAAAATAATGAAGAATTTAATAAATTAAAATGGGATTTTAAGAATTATAACCGGCCATCCATTATTGGAAACTACGACTGTAGCTTCCAGCGAACGAGCGAGCAAGCAAATGGAATAATGGTTGCGGGGGGGTGTGTGCAAGGGAGAGGCAGACAGTAAAATGATAATGAAAACGTGTAGAAAGATCGACGGCGATCGGCATTCGCTTGTAACAAAACAGTTTTTTTTTTCAGCGCCAACAACAGCAAAAAGTAAGAAAAACGTGGTGAAAAGAAACCGAATCAGTAAACAGAAAACAAAAACAACAAACAACAAATGAAATAAAGAAACCCCTTGCGGCTTTTGTGGGAGGGAGATGGGGAGGAGGGTGATGTGGAATGGGGAATGGTGGGGAATACAATATGTATGGGGGAGGGAGACAGCAGCGGCAATAATAGCAACCGCAAACATAGCGCTGCGTCATTGACGTCAACTGCGACGGCGGCAGAGGCGGCGACGCCGCAAAACAATTGCCGGCCATTGTTGTCGTTGTTCTTGTATATCTTGTAGTTGCAGTTGTTGTTCTTGCAGTTGCTGCTGCTGTTATTGTTGTTGTTGTTCTTGCGACCCCAGGCGGCCCAAGAGCTCTGCCGCCGTCGATTCCAGCGTCAATATTGTTGTTTCACTCATTTGAACCCCCAAAAGCAAAGGGCATGGACGAATTGTCGTTAAGCTTGACCGGGTTCAAAAATTCACTATTCGATAGAAAATATTGAACAATATCTAAATCTAATATAAAAATAATTGAATTATCATTTTAAAATCCCATTATTATCAAATTCTCCCATATAGTGTTTTTATCGATAAACTTACAGCAAAAAATATCGATAGATTAGATTTTTTTTATCGATAAACTTTCAACAAACAAGTATCGGTAGATTCGACTTACAACAAACAAATATCGATGGATAAGATTTCTTATCGATAAACTTACAACAAATAAATATCGATAAATTAGATTTGTTATCGATAAACTTACAACAAACAAATATCGATTTATTCGATTTTATCGCTAAACTTACAACAAACAAATATCGATAGATTCGATTTTTTTTTTTACTTTTTTCGCTTTCAATGTTGGCTTTCTTACTTTCAGGAGAGTATTTCCCTTGTAGCTTTGGTTTTTTTTTCCTTGTCTCTTATTCGGTTTCCTTCGTTTTCTTAACATTTTGTTACATTTGCTTTGCCATTCATATTTCTTTTTGTTTATTGTTGTTTCAAACAGGGGAGTGCCTGAGCGCCAGAGCGCCAGAGGGGGAGATGTCCAACACAATGGCCACACTTTGACCCTGACTTTTAATGTGTACATTCGCCGTCTCGCTTCGTCCCGTCCCCGCTCTTATGCTAAATTATTGTTATTATTATTATGAATTGTGTGTGTTTGTGTTTGTCCGTGTTTGCGGTGTCTGCTAAACACTAAAAGTATGATTAATTGACCTGCGGCTGACCAGGGCACATACATATTGTACATACATACATATGTGTGTTTCTATGTATGTGTACACATTTTCCTGGTACTGGAAATGTTTTTTTTTTTTTTGCCTTCTCCTTGTACAGCTAATTTGCCTTGGCAACCCGAAGATCTTTCCAATCAAAAGAGTTATTTATGTAGCCTATGGAAATTGCAACATCGCATCTATAAGAACAGTTGTGGTTAGAATAATAGTATCATTTTGTAGTTATTTCTATCATAAAATATGAGAAATATTTTAAAGGGTATTTAAATTGTTTAATTATTATATAGTTTTTTTGTAAAAAAAATTCGAAGCTAAATATTTTTGAACTCATAACATAATATTTTTAAAAAATATTTCATTTTATCCTAATCAAAACCAATTAAATTTGTTTTTAAATTTATTTTTTACATTATTATTTTTTTTTTTTTCGAAATACATACATATAAAAATCTTCATCCTTATTTTGTTTTTTTTTTCCCCTTTACTTAGTCTTTTTTTTCTTATTGTTTAACTCAACTATATTTTCCAATAAAAATTCAGAATAAAATTTTTTCCAAATCTTGTAAAATTTTTTTTTAACGGATTTTCATTTTATTTTTCAAATATTTGAATTTTTATATGAAACATGAATGAATTAATTGGTTTATTTTCTTTTAAAATTGAGAATATGAAATTTGCATTATATTTATTTGATATTTGACATAATTAACTGGCTGTTGAATATTTTTTCGAAATATTTAGAACTTATTTTCCATTTTAGGCCCTACTATTTCGAGCCCACCTGTGACAGTAATACGCCGCGAATGACGCATGCATTTCGTAAGCCGCTCTTTTTTCATTAAGCTGCCAACGCGTGGCGCACAGGAAAAGCGCACTAATTGAGGTAAGCTCTTCGCTGACAAAAATATTATTTCTTTTTCAAGCGCTAGAGCCGAGAACTAGGTATTTACGTCAATTAAGTGCCACCAATTAGTCACTCATGCTTTGTGGCTATAAATGCCCATTCAGCCTGAAAGTATGCCCGAAAAAAAAGCCAACCATTCGCGGGTGGGCACAGGTTGACGCAGTTTCTGTTTTAATCGCCGCCCCACAACTTCTTATTTGAAATGTAAGAAAGTATGCTATATAATTTTTAATATAACATTTGGGATTTATTTGTTTATTATCGTTCATTAAAAAGGGGTACCATGGATGGGCACCGAACTTAAAGATCGGAGCCCGTAAACAAAAATTGACAAGAAAAACCACCGTTAAAAACCAGAAGGTACGCAGAATATGCAAGGCAGTCTTTTCTAAATTCTTAATAGGGCGACGATGTATAGGTTTTGTTTTTGTAACGTTTCTAAAAAAAAAAACACCCACTGATTTTGATTTTAAAGCTAAGATAACTTAAAAAACATTTCCGTTTCTTGTTGTATTATTTATATTATTTATATTTCGAGTTACCCCGTCGTTTAACAACACTGGGTACAACTTCAAGTCAAGCTTTCTTAGCCTACAAAAAATATTTAAAAAAATAAAAAAGAAAGGGTTTGGTTATCCAACAAAAAAAAAAGGGAAAGGAAAAACAAATAGGAAGGAAGGTATCCCTCAGAGAGAAGATGATCGCTGGCCCTTGGATGATCCCCTCAAAGGATACCTCTGATTTCCATGCTCATCCTTAGGCATTGCGTACGCCGCGCAGCTCCTTGTCGGCCTTCTTCAGCGTAATAAAGTTGTTCAGAGCCTTGACGCGCAGCTTGGACCAGACCATAAAATTGCCCAGCCCCAAAATGGTGGCCGCATGCAGGGCAGCAGCCTCCGGATACAGGACCGTGGCACAGCCAAGGCCCGATGGCAGATTCAAGCTGGACCACACATCCACTTGCATGTTGTCCGACTTGACGGGCGGACAGTTAATCACCGGATAGTTGGTGCTGCCCGAGACGACGGGGCCCAGGCCATTGGATCGTCCGGCAACGGCCACAAAGATCAGATTGTTCATCACCGATTCGTATTCGCGGACAATGCGCAGCGTTTCCTCCGGGCCCTTGTGGGCAGAGGTCACACGCAGCTCCACATTCAGGCCCAGGGAGCGGCAGCTGGTGGCAATCTTTTCGCTATGCGATGTGTCCGAGGCACTGCCCATGAGCACCACGACCAAATGATCCTTCTTGGGCACAATATCGGCCAGCTGCTCGGCCACCCAGATGAAGTTCCTCTTGACCGTGTCCAGATCGCTGGCCGTCACCGAGGCCAGATTGCGATAGACCTGCTTGTCGACCATCAAACGCTTGTCGCCGGCCGGCCAGAGGCGCCACGAATCCGAGTCTATGATATCGGCCAGGACAATATTGCCATCGGCGTCCACACCGAACTCCACCTTCATGTCGATGAGGGCGCAATTCTTGGTCTGCCAAGCTCTTTCTAAGATTTCGAAGACCAGCAGCGTGGTGCGGCGCATAATGTCCACCTCATCTTGGCCTGGAATAGGGGATATTAGGTTTTGTTTTCAAATAAGGAGTATATTTTCATTGACTCACCAATAACCAGGCCATTAAGCTCGAATTTGGCCGAAACGATTTGCTCCTCGCTCCACTGGGGATCATGGTTGGCATCGTCCTTGAAGAAAGTCTCCTGCTTGGGCGGTGAGAATCTGTAAATAAGGAAAAATTAAATATAAATCTCTCCACAAGGTACATTGCCTTGGAATGACTTTAGATGCTGTGACGAAAATCCGGTCTCATATTACAGACCGATTCCGCTGACATTAGCACTGTGCTGGGGGATCAAGAATCTAACGCCTTATCGGCGATCGTTGACCTCGAGGCAGTGCATCGATTGCAGTTAAATTTGTTTACCGCACAGGCAAAGCGGTAGAGATAAGGGAGATCGCAACGGAACGGATTGGTTGATAACCCCCAGAGCTTGCTATGTATATAGACACCAACCTGTAGCCCTCGGGTACACCAACATTGCGCTTGAGGAACGATCCGGTAGCCAGGCGACGGGTCACCCACTCGATGGGTATCATCTGGCATTTGCGGGCGATGAAGGCCTTGGCCCCACACTGCTTTACATAGGCGGTGCGAATGCCTGTTGACAAGGAAAGTATTAATTATAGATTTATTTTTGGAATTTAATAAGCATTTAATTTATTTTTCGAGTAGGACACTCACCTGCCTCGTTGATCAGGCGAAACACCTGGCCGTTGGTGGTATTGGAGATCTCTGCCTTGCCCTGCAAGTCATGGGCCTTCACACCGTCACCGGCGGTGATGCGATCCTTGCTCAGGAGCAGGCATAGACCCGGCTGTTCGGGCAGATCGTACACCTGCTTGGTCTTGCCCTCGATAAGGATCTTGCCGAGCTTGTAGCCCTCAACTGTGGGGATAATAAATAATTAAATTAATAATTTCGGAGCATTTTCTGTGTAAGAAATCTTCTTGGATTCCTTGAACAATCTCATACCGTGAGATCTTGGAAACTTGAATACTTACTGGATGTGGTTGCTGTGGCGGCGGCTGTTGCGGTCGACATCTTGATGTTATTTGCTCGACTTTTAGAATCGAAATTAAACCCAATTTGCGGCTTTGCTGCTCTGCGGCTGCTTCACGTGTTGCGCGCCTCGCTTTGTGCTCGATATTCGCGTGTGTGTTCTGTGCTCTCTCGCTCTCCTTCTTCTTAAGTTCCTCTCTAACTCCGCCGTTCGCGTTCGTGTGTGTCGAAGAATCGCTCCAAAGCAACTGAGCGGTAGAGGAATGGCCGGCGCGACTTTATGGCTCGCTTTCGTCCGCGATTTTCTTATCGCCGCAACCCACACACACGCACACGCTCAGGTCGCCAGCAGATCGTGTGTGTGTCGCATTGCGCATGTGTGTGGGCTTAGAAGCTGCGGTAATGGGGGCCGCGGATGCCCTTTACATTAAAGGAGCTTCTTGGGTAATCGATATACAAATATCGATACTTACTTTTAATATTTATTATTTGTTTAATTTTCAAAAATTGTGCTTAAACTGGCAAATATAAATCTTCTCGATTTACTTTGCTTAAAGATATCGATATATTATCGATAGATCAAATTTTGAAAATTGATAAGAAACTTTCTAAGTAAAGCTAATAAACTTTATTTTCTTTGTGTTACCTTTGATTTACTTATAATTTAAGAAATCGCATCAAAGAGTATTCCCTAAATGGTGCTAGAATTGGTGTTTTCTGCTCACCTTCGACACTTCTAGTTTTTTGTACGCTACCCTCCAGACTGGCGGTCATATGAGGCGGCCTGGCCTGTCCATCGGTCGATCCCCACACGGAGCGTGTTAAGTTTCCGTCAGGTTCAGTTTCAGCTTGGCTTAGGAGATAGTGGGGGGCGCGTCATCGATCAAATCAAATGTAAACAAAAATATTTTTGTTTTTGCTTTTTTGCCAGACGACAACGACTGTCTTTAAAAATAAAACGGGAAACCGAAGCGCCGCGTTTTCATTTTGACACACGTTTTCCGCAGGCCAAAGGGCTCGATTTACTTTACTTGCATTGGTTGCCAAGTGCAGGAATCGCATCTAAATCATCTCGTAGACTGTCAGAAAGCCTGCCAAGAATATGAGAATTATTTCATTTTGTTTTTTACGGAACGCTTACTTGTCTTGTGCGTAGGAAATAGACTGTGACAAAGCTCTGGTTTGTTTTCAGTTACTTTTGTTAAAAATGATAATAATAAATCAAATTGTAACTGATGGTGAATTCTATAAAAAATTAAACAAAAATTCCATAGAAAGGTTGCTATCTGGCGTTGTTCTAGTCTATTTGTTTTTCTTTAATTTAATCAGACATTGGAAAAGAAGGCTTAAATATAAACATTTCTAAAAGTTTAAAACTATTTTGAAAGAGGTATTAAAAACGATGTTATAATAAATGTAATTACACTTAAAAATGATTCCAAAAACAGTTGCTTATTTTTAACATTTTTTAAATTTCAAGTTAAAGTTTCGGACGTTTTCTTGTAAAGTATTTGGCCAAGACAAAAACCAAATAGTGTAGACACTATCTTTAAAAGCACTCAAAATAAGCTATCGATATTTTTGCCAATCGATATAGAATCTGAGAAACAACAGTTGCAACTCAGCTATTTTCTGGCCAGATCTGGCTATTTTGCATGATCTAAAACCGAAAACCACTTTAGCTAATATGGACTCTTTCCTAAAAATAGTTTGCTACGTTTAAAATATTTTAAATAATAAATGGCGCCGAGTTTCTAATCGATTGCAATATATCGCCGATACCGACAAAATAGCAGAGACATCAACCTGCAATAAATATATCCTTCCACCTCTAGCGGTCTCACTGCTCATTAAGGTCTGCCGGGTACCCACATAGGTAACTAAGTAATACGTTGTGATCCAAGTTACTACCCCTTTTTGTCATTTTATATTAGTTAAAGTGTAAATGTATGACCGTTTTAGAAAAGCTTTTGCCATCGACCATAGACACAGCAATCGATAGTTGGGGCCAATGGCAACTTATCGACGTTGTGGCAGCTCTAAACTCGCGAACGCCGGTAACGGAACTTTTCCAACGGAACGCAACGCAACGTTCTCGCGTCGCGTCGATGTCGGCGTTTCCGTGAGGCCGCAGCAAGAACAGCAGCACAAAAAGGAAACTAGCAGCGGCAGCAGCAACGACAAAAACAGAGGCGGAAAATACGTGAAAACGTAATCCCTTTTATTAAAAAAAAAAAAACTAACAAATTGGTAGACAGTGAGTGACAGAAGAGAGCAACCAGAGCAAGGAGAGCAAGCTGAGATTCTGTGTTGTGTTCTTATTGTTATTGTTGCCATTGTTGTTGTGCGCGCACTAAATTCCTCTGCCGGCGTCACTGTCGCAATTGTATTGTATTAAAATTGCTGGCTTTTTATTATACATTTAATTGTAAAGATTTTGCAGCAGCATCTACGGGCATTTAATTGAATTTCAGTCGATTTATTTATTTATCGTGAGATGTGAGAGTGTTTTCGTGGTGCAATTTAGTTTCCTTCTGTGTGTGGCTGCAAATCCTGCTCTCTTTCGCTCTCTCTCTCTGTCGCTCTCACTGGATCCCTCTCCTTGTGCAACCCCCTTTTACGTTGTGTTTTTTTTTTGCCTATTTTGTTTTGTGCCAGATGTAACATAAAGAAAGGGAGAAGTGCCGAAATCAAGGAGACCATAAAGACGCAGGCGAACCAAAGTGCAGAGGCGAAAGAGAAATTGACAACATTTCACATTGTAAATAATATGTAATTCATGCGAGTAACGCCAATAACTGCAATTGATTGATCAAGCGATATATTATTTTTGTTATCCATTTGCATTTTGCATTTCCCCCCCGGTGGCCAATTGCAGTTTTACCTTTTTTGTTTTGTTTGTTGTTTCTTTTCGCCGCTGGGCGCTAGTTTCAATTGATTTTTTTCTCTCTCTTTGCCGCTGGGCTGCTGAGTGTGTGTGTGCGCGTGTACGATGTTGTGGTTTGTTGCACTCGCCTAATTGTTAATAAAAAAAAAAGAAACCCCTAATAATAATGCAAGAAGTAAAAGGCAATTCATCTCCGCCTCTCTGTGTTTCCGTCTTTCCTTTGAAGCCCTCTTCATCAAATCCCTTCTTTCTGCCGCAAAGTTTATCATAAACAATAATTAGCGGTGCCTGTCAAACTGTAATAATTGGTCGAAGTCTAGTGACTTCAAAACCATTTATTTTTTGATAACAATAATAACTATTATTGAATTAAAAAAGGGAACAAAATCACAATTTAAAATATTTATTAATTAAAGTTATTTTTAGCATTTATTGTCTTTAATTCAAAAATATATTAATTTTTCTTATTTAAATATATAATTTTTAATATATAATTTACTAAGATATAACAAAAATTCCCCCTTTTTTTAGTTCTTAAATCTTAACTAAAGTTATTTTGAGATCTTACCAATTTTAAGATAATACGATTCCCAACTAGCTCTGTAATTTTTCGAATTAAAGTTATTTTTAGCATTTATTGTTTTTAATTTTAAAAAATATCAATAATTTGAGAAAGAAACATAATTTTTACTTAAATATAAAAAGAAATCCCCATGTTTTAGTTCTTAAATCTTAACCAAAGTTATTTTGAGACCTTACCAATTTTGAAATAATGCGATTCCCAACTAGTTCTGCACTTTTATTGAATTAAACTTAAAATTTTAGAAGCATTCAATATTTTTTTCATACTAATATTAATTTTTGATTTAAAATATACATATATTTTTAACTACATATAGGTTATTGCTTTTAGGAGTCATTATGATTATTAAATGCTATTAAAAGAGTACCTAAAATTACCAAAAAATACTTAAAGGCATCTAAAAGTACCTAAATGTACTAAAAAGTACTAAAAAGTAATAAAAAGTAAAAAAAGTACTAAAAAGTACCTTAAAATACCCAAGAGAGCATTTTTCTTATATTTTAACAAAAATGTTGCCCTTTTTTAATTCCTAAATCTTAACTAAAGTTAGTCTTTGTGTCTCATTGTTTGGCAAACAATTTAAAAGTATTTCTATGATGCTTTTATAAAAAATACCCCTACTAATAATACTCTCAAAACATTAAAGTATTTAACTAGCCATTAAAGTACTTTAAGTACATACTTCCTAGTATTTAATTATACTTAAAAACTGGACTTTTAATTATCCCCCATTTAATTATCCCCCATTAACTTGTAAATGGTTACAAGTTAGGGTCAACCATGTAACTTACTTAATATTTATGGGCTTTTTTTTTAATATATAATTTCAGCGCAAGACCGTAAAACTCACACACCTAAAAAGACTGCAAGATCTGCCTTAAAAACGGAGACAGGAGGGGAGGAAGTGCAACGGGGGGACGATAGAGAGATTGATTCCAGCCCGATCCGGATCTGTGGATCGGAGGCAGCGTAGTTCCGAGCATCCGAGCTGGAAGTCAGTCACAATGAGTTCGTTCATCGAGCTGCTGGGACTGTTCCTGCTGCTGATGCTGCCATTTCTGTACGAAACGAATCACATATTTCGTTATTACTTCAAATTTTTGATGTACTACGGCATTGTCTCCTTCAACTCGATTGTCCTCATACCGGCCTTCCTGACGCGTCCCTGCGATGTGCGCAATCTGCTGTAAGTCAAACCTTCTTTATTATTAATATTACGTCTATTATTTTTGCTTTAAATTTAATTTTTTTTAATGACATTCCAAAGAAGTTTTCTCTAAAAATAAGATTGTACACCGTCTTGGCATACTTTACTAAAAATATGAGCTATTTATGCTGGTTTGCCTATCATCAACATCTTAGATTAAATGGTGTTGCTTTAGGGGTCATTAGAATTACTAAATGCTTTAAAAAGAGTACCTAAAATTACCTTAAAGTACTTAAAAGTATCAAAAAGTACCTTAAAATATATAAAAGTACATTTAAATCTTGCCACGCATCTCAATCTTGTAAGACAAGCTTTTATCAAGCCATTAAGAATATTTGCTTTAAAAAGAGTACCTAAAAGTATCTAAAAATACCTAAAAGTACCCACAAGTACCTAAACGTACCCCAAAGTACACAAAAGTACCTTAAAATCTTGCCACGTGCCTCAATTAAAAGTAGGACAAGCCCTTATTAAGCCATTGAGAATAATTGCTCAAAAATAAGTACCTAATAGGACCCAAAAGTACCCAAAAGTACCCAAAAGTACCCAAAAGTACCTAAAAGCACCCAAAAGTACCTTAAAATCTTGCCACGTGCCTCAATTAAAAGTAAGACAAGCTCTTATTAAGTCATTATGAATATTTACTCTAAAAAGAGTACCTTAAAGTATATAAAAATACATAAAAGTACCTAAAGTACCTAAAAGTACAATAAGGTACCTTAAAACCTTGCCACGTGTCCCAATTGAAATGTAACTAATTTAACCATCAACTTGTAACCCCTTATTCCGGCAAGACAAGCTATTATTAAGCCATTGAGAATATTAAATTTGATATTGACTTTTCTGTCCACAACTGCGAAATGTCTTAACTTAAGTGGAAGGCATTGTTTACATGCGTGCCTGGTTAGTGGGTGGGTTTTCGCAATTAAAATACGCAGCCCTCCGCGATACCGTTTTCCGCATGCAAATCAATCCACTTAATGTATTCATTTACCAAATCACCAACTGCCACCGGGAGTGGCAACATCCCCACACACATATTATCAGGTTTTATAAAGGACTCGTCCTTTTTGCGGTACCAACGATAACTTAATTGTTGGTAAACTAAAGAAAATAGAGACTTATCATGGGGGAGAGAGATGGTAGCCGCCGTATCCTTTGATTCCCAGCCCATGCCTACCCTTGTTGCTGTGTTTTACCTGTCAGGCTTGTTGCATTTAGTATGCGCCCCCAAGGCGGCTCTATCAATGACACATTCAACTTTAATTGGCCATCAATATTAACGAGGGCCTAACTGCCAAGGAGTGACTGGTCTTGGACTGCAGGTGGCCTTAGTGCAGGGTCCTGTCCAACTGGACAACTGGCCATCAAGGCCTGACATTGTTCCAGGTCGGGAATATTTATGAGTTTATGAGTCTCATGGACAGCGACAAAAATCCAACTAGTCCCAACTAGATCTCCTTGATTTTCTTACCAAGAACTCGTGTTCTGATTCTCTGAGATCATAAATTAATAATATTGTTTTTAGATAAAAAACAGCTAAAGTTTCTTGGAAATTATAATTCACATTATGACTTTCCCACAGCTTGTAAACTGTGTGTTATCACTAATTTCACAGATATAGATTTACAATCGGTTTCTTATCAATCTGCACCAATTTAGTGCACCTTCCGGTATTGAAAATTGATAATATTTCGTTGGACTTTTGCAATTGTTTGTGACGACTTGCTTGGCAAACAATTGCCCCAATAATTCCGATAAGATGCAGAATTGTTTGGCTTACTTTATGATTTCTTTCTTTGTTGCCAACGAAGAATAAAATACAAGATTTTAAAATATAGATTTACTTGGAAATTATAGCTAAACAAAGGCCCATACATCTACTCTAATTATAATAACAAAATGAAATCCTTTTACTTATAAACAGAATAAGAAAAATCCTCTTTTTAGCTAAGAAGTTAAGTTGAAAACTCAAGTTCTCCTAAATTCTTAACAAAAATATATATTTCGAAATCAAAAAAGCCCGAAAAGTGTATCCCAAAGTCTTCCTTACCCTATCGACATGTGATTTGTGTTGATATTTGTTTTTGTTGTGTCTTTTAACTTTGTGAGGCCATTGCATGGGCGTCAAGCCAAGGACGAACGTTGGATCGGGGGGGACTAAAGGGTGGAAAATGGTGGAAAAGGCGCACGTGTGACCGGCCGTCCGAGCACACCGGGGGAAACAAAGGGACCCCTGGGAGCTGCCCCTGCATTGCACACGCCAATGTGGGGAAAACCGCGCAACTTGTGTGTCCACACACTGCGGTTTTCTGCCATTATTTATTTATTTTCTTTTTTTGTTACTCGGTTACCCAGTCTGCGGTTAGTGCACTTGCTAGAATTTTCCCCATCCCCCCTAAACCGCGACTTAAATCACCATTTGCATTTAGACAATCATGAATATATGATCTCGAGGGCGGATTACTGGCTGAATCAATTATGTTGCTTAAGCGAACTATATTTAATGCAGTTTTTATCGATCCGGAAACCTCGTTCCCTCGGGTATCATTAATTTCCAAGTCCAGGTTCAAACCCAAGCCCTAGCTCAAGCTCAAGGTATATAATTACTTGTCGTTGGGGTGATGGGGAGTCAAAGCTACGCCTCGTTGGCCGTCAACTTGATTGAATAATGTATATTATATATATAACAAGTGGCTATGTGTTGTGGCCAATTTATTACGATATTTTAATGATCTGTGTCCCTTGCCTATAATTACTTTCTCCTTTATTTAATAGAAGAGATATTTAGGAAAAATCCTTGATGATTAAATAGATTATTTGGTTAGCAGAACATTCTATTAAATAAAGGAGTCCCAAATATGTTGAATGGAAGCGTTATTGTACCTAAAAGTAATAAAAAATTCTATTATTATTTGTAAGTTTCAAAATATTTAAAGAATATACCTAAGGGTATTATTTATCTATTTATTTATTTAAAGTCAAGTAGATATTTTAATAATTTAAAAAGTATTTGAACTCTTTAAGCACTTGCCAAGCTCATTTTACCTGTCACGGTCGCCATGTGACTATTTGCATTCAAACCTTAAATCTACGTTATATAAAAACAAAGGCTTTACTCATTAACCAAAATAGATAGAACATTTTAAATATTTAAGGGATATAGGGATATATATTAAGGGATATGCCTTAGGTATAGTTTATATCTTTATTTATTTAAGGCCAAACAGGAATTTTAACTACTTAATTTATCATCTTTCGTGTCACGGTCGCCATATGACTATTTGCATTCAAACCTTAAATCTACGATAGATAAAAAACAAAGGCTTTACTCATTAACCAGAATAGATAGAACATTTTAAATATTTAAGGGATATAGCGATATTTATTAAGGGATATGACCTAGGGTATTATTTATATCTTTATTTATTTAAGGCCAAAAGTAAATGGCAATAATTTTAAAGGAATTTTACGGTCACGGTCGCCATGTGACTATATTTGCATTCAGAATGTAAATCTGCTTTTGATAAAAACCAAGACAGTCTTTGTAGAATTGTATTTAATTTTATTTATTTATTAATAGTTAATTAATATTATTATTAATTTAAATCTTTAATTTTTGCTTGCAGATGGGCCAGCACTTGGTGTCACCGCATCTCGACGCTAATCGGTCTGCGCTGGGAGCTGCGTGGCAAGGAGCATTTGGAAAAGGATCAGGCCTGCATTATTGTGGCCAACCATCAGAGCTCGCTGGATGTGCTGGGTAAGGAATGGCTTTCTCTAGGAGGAAGATATATTAATAAAAAATTAAAACATGATAAGAATTAAAATCCTGTCCAGTTCCTTATTAATGGATTTTCCTTTACTTTCTCCTCCTCCCTTTGCAGGCATGTTCGACATCTGGCACGTGATGAACAAGTGCACGGTGGTGGCCAAGCGGGAGCTCTTTTATGCCTGGCCCTTTGGCCTCGCCGCCTGGCTGGCGGGCTTGATTTTCATCGATCGGGTGCGCGGCGAGAAGGCGCGCGAAACCCTGAACGATGTCAATCGGCGGATCAAGAAGCAACGCATCAAGCTGTGGGTCTTCCCCGAGGGAACGCGCCGCAACACCGGCGAGCTGCATCCGTTCAAGAAGGGCGCCTTCCACATGGCCATCGATCAGCAGATACCCATTTTGCCGGTCGTCTTCAGCTCCTACGGCACATTCCTCAACGACAAGAAGAAGATATTGAATGCGGGTCGCATTGTGATCACCACCCTGCCACCGGTTAGCACCGAGGGCCTGACCAAGGACGATATCGATGTCCTGATGGAGCGGGTCAAGTCACAGATGAGTGAGACCTTCAAGCTGACCTCGGCGGAGGCATTGCAGCGCTACAAGCCGGCAATGGCAATGCCCATGAAGGGTAGTTCAGTGGCAGCAGCAGCAACTCCAGTGGCAGATGCCGCAGTGGCTGCCGCCGCCGCAGCTGCCAGCAGCAGCAGTTCCGGTTACGGACAGCCGTCGGGGGGCTATGGGGCAGCAGCCGGTGTGGCCAAGGCCAGCATGCTCAAGACGTTGTAGGCACGCACTCACTTTCTGTCACTCCTCTTACCCTACTTACACTTATCTAACATCCAAAGAAACACACATCTCATCCATTGGCAAGGCTGGAACAAAGTCCCGCGGGCCTGTTTTCGGGTTTTCCCAGCTAATTCATTTATTAGTTTATTTTTTTGATACTCCTATCGATGGGTATTATTTATCTATTTATTTATTTAAAGCCAAATATACATTTTAATAATTTTAAAGAATTTTGAAACCTTTCAAGCTCTTACCAAGCACACTTTACCTGTCACGGTCGCCATGTGACTATATATATGCATTCAGAACTTAAATCTGCGGCAGATAAAAACCAAGACATTCCTCTATTGGTCAAATTTTAACCTGTATTACTCAGATTAGTCCATCGTCCTATTTGTTTTTAACTCGTACAGTCTTAACACTTAATTTATGTATTTATTCCTTGTCTTCTTGGGTTTGTTATGTTAATTAATAACGAATATTTAAGGGGAACTTCCTATTAATTGTATATTTTTGTAGGCCCTTGCCTTGATGGAATTTAATCCTGCAATCACACTTAAACACACTTAAAACAAACAGTTTGGCTAATTCAGGGCACCAATTGAGTATTAGGAACAGCGACTGTCAGACTTTTAACTTCTTAGGCAAACACACACATACCAAAAAAGAAAACAAAATAACCACTAAAGTCTAAAGACCACACTGGCCAACAGGAATTTAAGATCTTCCCTGTAGCCGCGTGTAATATTTCGATGATATATATATAAACGTATACTTATGCTAAATATAAACACGGCCGATAACTAAATATGTAAGTTAGCCGGGTTGAAACCATACACGTATTTTATTTTCTAGACATTCCCTAACTCTAGGTTAGGGCCTCATCGGAAATAATCAAGCCCTCTAAGTTTCTCGTTTTAATTTGTAACGTAAGGGGATTTTTAACCTGATATCACACACACACCCATATTTATGTATTGTAACCAAGTATTTTCTGTGAATTGTATAACTTAACTTTGTAAATACGATGTTGGGAGATAGCGATAGCGAGATATGCGGTTTACTTTAAAGACAAATCAAAAGCGGAAAAAACGAAACGAAACAAAACCATTAAATGCAAATATAATACATATTTTTTTTTTAAATAAAAAATAAGCTTGTTTGCTCTCTTTGGGTTTCCTGGTATCTTTAAGTGGCTTAATCGGAAATGTATGGGAAATCAGGGCCGAGCTATAGTTGGAAATTTTAATTTTTCAAGTAGTGGCAGTAAATATACTATTTTTGTGACCTTGCTCAAGGTACAGCCAATTAATAGAGCTCCCTGAGATAGTGTATCTCTGCCCAGATAAGCAACTCTTAAGATTAATAACTTCCCGTTGTTAAAATCTAGCAAACTATTGAAGCGCGCCGGCAGACTTGAAGAGCATGGAAACATTGCACAAGTGACGTAAATCTAATCGTTGATATTGCACCAAACCATCGAGATAATGTATTTTTGGTCTCAGATAAGAGACCTTCAAAAAGGGGGCAGTGTTCAGTGACCCATGGGGGTCGATCAATCGATCGATTTTAATTACCTGATAATTAGTATTTTATTTTTATATACCTACTCTTTGAGTTTTGGGTGTTCTTAAAATCAAATAAGCTTTGTGGCATTTTTTTTAGTTACAAAAAAATAGAAAATGAATTAAAAAAATAAAGGTAAGCCTGGTAATTCGGCATTTTCGGTATTTTAAATACTAGTTTCGGGGCGAATGGCAAAAGTTTCTCTAAAAAGCCACATTTACCATAATAAATGTAACAAAAAATGTTCCCGAGTGCAAATAAACTATATATCATCCATCAAAAAAAGACCAACATATTTTTTAAGCTATTGTGAAAATATTTGTATATTTCTGTTAAAATTTTTCTGGTATTTCGAATTATTATTAATTATTATTATTATAAAGTATGCAATTACATGATTTTAGATTTGCCTCCTCTTTTGCTAAATTATTATTAAACATTTTCATGTGACATTTGTTTGTAGTTAATTATTTATTAAGTTTTTTAGATTTTGCTGTTGTTGAAGATTTTCCATTATTCGCTCTCTCAGTTATAACATTTTTTTTTGTTTTTGTTTTTTGGATTACATTGAAAATTGTCAAGATTTGTTAATAGCTTTGTTCTTATAATTTTGGTAAGGTGTTTTGAGGAAATTTAAAATATTACCTGTTCTATATAATTAATTTATATATAATTTTAATAATAAAGATTTGTGGTTTGCGGGCGGGATATAAAGCCCATTGACCTTGTCCTCTATCTCTTTCACTTTCGCGATTTTGAGTTATTTAGAAATTTTTAAAATATTTAAAAAAAGATTTTGAAGGTTTATAAAATTTCTAAAAACTTTTTAGAGATTCAAAGAGTATAGTTTTTAAATTTCAAGAATCTTTTTTAAAGTATTATTGCTTAAATCAAATCGGATGTCTATGGGCTTTATATCCGTTTAGGCAAAGAAAGTGATTTTTCGAGGATATTTTGTGGGTTCCTTCGGATTTTAAAGCGCTTAAGCTTAGGGAGAAGTTTTTCTTTCGGTTGTTTCACAACACTGCTATCTAAAACTAAGGTCGATCTGGAAAAAAAAAATGTAATACATCTGTCTAAGTATTATCCGTAGATATATTATATTTATTATATCGAGTGATTTGTTCGTTATTAGTTCTTAATTAAAGCCAATTTGCATTTGTTAGTTTGAGTCTATGTTTAAAATTTGTTTAAGCGCGCTTCGATTCTGCCATTTTCCCATTAACGATTATCAATGATCGATAATTATCGATATCGACCTTCTCTTTGTTTTAATTAAAATTTGTCATTTGTCTTATCAGATACTTGGATTGATGTATGTATATATATCTTCTGTTATGGATCATAATTGGTCAGATGTTGTGGCATATTTGAATTGTACATTCAGTTAATTAGTTTATTTTCCTCCTCTGAGCTTTACTTTCACTCTCCTCGCGTTTTCTCTGCTTGAATCTGAATAGTTTTCGATTTTTATACTTTAGTAATCATCATCATCGTCTTTTTTTATTATTTACAGTTGCGTGTTAATGCAATTTAAAGCAAACTTAATTTCACAGCCGTACTCCTCATATATCTCGGATTTTTTTCCCGCCTTTTTATATATGTATATATATTTTTTATTCTTATTTTTTCTGGTTTGATGTGCTATCAAGTGAAAAATGTCGACCAACGATCGATTTGAGTTCTGTCTATTTAGGTTTTGGTTGTTGCTGGTCCTGCTATATATTTATATATATGTATCTCTAGAATTAATTGCTACGATCATTGGGCTTGGATTGCTATTATATATATGTATATATAGAAAGAGAGACGGAGATGGCTTCAGAGTCTTTATTAGTCTTTAGCCTAAAGTTGAAACGAGAGAGATCTATATATATCATCTATTCTTGAAGGGGTTTTTCCTACTACGTGTACAAACGTGTCTACAAAGCTTTTCCTCAGCTGATTATGCAATCGATTTTTTATTCGAAAAGTAGAACCTATCGAGCGAGTTAGTTTCCTTTCGCCTATAATTATTATTATTATTAGATCGTTAACAGGGCTTAGGTTTTACCTTGGGCAAAATTTCTTATACGAAACATAGGTTTTCAATTACTTGTTACTCGTTACTCGTTACTTATTACGCGTTACTCGTTACTCTGTACTCTTTACTCGTTACATATTCCGCTCTCGATAACATTACCTACTTGATATATACTATATAGAATTTGATTCAAATGGATTGAGGTGTGTTGAGAATGTGCAATGTGTTTGTTTTTAGCCTACGATAAAATTAGCACCAATGCAAGAGATAATAATGATTCATGTCCTTTAGAATAGTTTTCTTATTTTTTGGAAAAAATGTTGCCAAGATATGTGTAATTTACTGCAGTGTATTTTCCCAAGGTTCGCCTTCTTCATTTTTCCTTTGTTTTGGTGAAAACCAAAAAGTAACTTCTACTACGAGCAGCATGATTTTCGATTGGAAAAAAACATACTAAAAATAAAACCTAGCCTCATTCCAGTTAGCTAAACACTAATCAACAATTTGTTTGATCCGACAGAGCTAAACGCTCCCGTGTACAATATTCTTACATCGATTTTCCCTTCTCATGTATATATATATATCTTTCTTTCTTTTATATATATATTATTCTCTGTTTTAATCTTTTTACTATAGAGTCTTAGGAGCTAGAGACTGTCTTATCCGTTCGCTTGATGAGTTTATTCTGGTTTCTTGGTGTTATATGCTATATATCTGCTATATATCCAACGATCTGGATGCTCACAGTTGAAGGTATTCAAGGACAGTTCGAGAGTTCTGCAATTGAGGGTTGTCCGGGGCGGCGGTGCCCCCCGTGAATGAATGAAATTATTATTGTACCTATATAAGTCTGGGGATATTACGTGAAAACCTATGCCACTGGGTTTCGTCTGAGTTCGTGTCATTACACTGTAAACATAATCTCGCTGAGAGCAAGCAACAAAATTAAGGGAGCTCGGGCTATTTGACTTCAAGTTATAAGTTCAGGAAGCTGTTGCCCAGAAAGCCCAGCATTATGGTTGACATGGCTATGGGGGCGAGGCGTACATTCGAGGCGGTGCTGTTTCCGGCCAGGATCTCGGCTCGTTTTCGCATCCGTTCCTGGGGAGAATCGAGATGTATTCGGTTATATTTTTAAAGCCTAAAGGTTCTCTCTTCTCACCTGGTACAGCTTGTCCTCGCCGGGCGGATCCAGGCACTCGAACTCACAGCAACGCTCGCCAACCCGAAAGTTTTTGCAAAACTAAAAAAAAACATATAGGATTTAAAATATATGTTATAGAGCTCGGGAAAGCTTTCCAAATTGTTATTAAGTCTATCTAAGCTTAGTTATGTCATTTTAAAACTTTTACTTGACCAAAAACGTTGTCATATTTTTCGAATTATTTTCATAATTCAAAAATACGCGAATTTGAGGACTTCTTGTGAGCCTTTTAGCCAATAAGAAAGTGATAGCCAAAAGCCGTATATCTTCCGATTCGCCATTAAAGTTCCAATCACTTAAAAGCAAAATTTTTAAATTTTTGAAAAAATACTATATTTTTTTTTTTTTTTTTAATTAAAAAAAAATTTTTTTTTTTAATTTTCAGTGCAATATGCAGATGTATTATTTTAATAAAAACTAACAAAAAACTGCTTTCTGGATTGAAATTAAGGCAGTTTTGGCTTAGTTATGATTATTTTTATCTTAGATTTTTCCAAAAAATTAGCATATTTTTCGAAATATATTTTTAACCCAAATTTAAGGTCTTCCTAAGAGCCTCTTATAGCCAAAAAGGGAGTGAGAGCCAAAAACCGTGTATTTTCCGATTTGCCATTAAAATTCGAATCATTCAAAATCAAAATATTGAAAAATATCAGAAAAAAAATTTTGGCCGATTTTTCAAAATTTAGAAAGGGGTTACATCATCAAAATTGTCAAAAATTGGCTAGAAATTGATTTTCTTAAATTTATAAAATTCACAAGCAGATTTATTAAACTGATAAAAACTAACATAGAACAGCTTTCCGAATTGAAATTAAGGCTGTTTTGGCTTAGTTATGTTTATTTTTGTCTTAGATTTTTCCGAAAAATTATAATATTATTCGAAATATATTTTTAACCCAAATTTGAGGTCTTTTTAAGAGGAGGATAGCAAGAAGCCGTATATTTTCCGATTCGCCATTAAAATTCGAATTAATTAAAATCAAAATATTAAAAAATATGAAGAATTTTTTTTTTTTTTTTTTTTTCAATTTCTTAACTCATTATGCAGACTTATAAACCTAATAAAAACTATCACAGAAAATCCATTCAAACTGAAATATATGCAATTTTGGCTTAGTTATGCCTTTTCTAAATTAGTTAACTACAAGGGGGGGTGCAAACTTCGTCTTTCCGAAGTTAGCTTCCTTGCTTGTTTATTTTGAATATAAAAACTGGACTTGGAACTCACGTAGGGTGGATCACAGTAGATGGCCTTGCACCAGAGTGGCTCGGAGTGGTAGCAAACGCACAGGCTGCAGACACCGGGCCCGGGCACATACAGCATTCCATGGTTCACCTTATTGCCCTGAAAGTCAACGCAGTCCTCCTCCAAGGCAGCTGGAAAAGTCAAAGAAAATGTAAACCTGATTATACATAAATATTATGCAAGGTGAGTGAATAGAGGGCCTTTGAGCTGTGCTCTACTTTAATCCGGCTAATCCGACGACGCCCGATCCCAACGGTTCAGCGACTATCAATTTGAATCACCCGAGGGGTCACACTGGTCGCATCGAAAGCCAGATAATACGTGTTTTGCGACTTGAAGATGCGGTTCTAACTCGCCAAACGACGATCGCTTATATCACTCGGTTACTATATTATTTTTAATGAATGAATTCTGAGCCAAGACTGAGCCTAAAACCCTTTATTAATATTTAAATGGTAAATAGAATTTGCTAACATATTTCTGGTAGGCCACATAAATAATAAACTAACATTGTTTATAAATAGGAATGTTGGAATGTTTAATTTCCCAAGGAGGAGAGCCACCAGTCACTGACAGGCGGACACGTGTGAGGACAGACGGCTGCCAGCAGCGTGATGGATGGGGTCAGGAGAGGAGGTTTCGGTCTCCGGTCCCCGGTCTCTGGTTCTCGGGTTCTCGGCTTCCACTTCGTGTTGGGCTCTCGTCTTTACGTTGCAGACACTTGCTCAAAAGCTCGGCAACATTTCGGCGGCGAATGCTAGGTTGCTAGTGACGTAGGCGGCGCTAGAAAGCTTCGAACTCGAACCGAACCTCGGTTGTAAGCCACTTACGAGCACGGATACGGACGTGGGGCAACATGGACAGGCGGCGACACGAGTACGGACGCGGCCACGAAATACGGATGCGGTCTGGGGCGAGCTTTAATGGGTCGCGTGCTACACGCAGCAAAAATAGGAAGAGAAATAGGTAAGGTTTTGGTGGCCCCGAAGTAAACTAATCACCTTGCGTGTTTTGCTGAGAGAGACCGAGCACTTGGGAATTTTATGGGAAAAGTATCTAAACAAGCTGCACTTGAAATAAAAAACCACGAAATATATGTTGAAAACTTGACATACTTAAAGATATATTTGTGGCTGTGAATAACTAGGAAATTACTTGAAAACTTTACATCCTTGAAAATATGTTTGTGACCTTTGCAAGGTTCCCTGAAAAAACACTTGGGAATTATAAATTCTATTTTTATTGAAATAGTTTGTCCATAGTTTATTATTTTGTGACTTGGAAATTGAATGGGAAAAATAGCCAAGCAAGCTTTAAACATAGAAAAAAATGTGAAAGCTTTACATCTTAAAAAAATGCTTGTGACCTTTGCAAGGTTCCCTGAATAACCACTAGGGAATTATAAAATCGTTTTGTTTTTGTTGTACAAAACAAGCTTAACTCGTTAATAAAAATATTATTTGAGTTGATTTACTTTTAAGTGACTTGGGAATTTGATGGGATAAATATATAAGAAAATAAAAATAAATAATTTTTTTTCTCAACATCCTTTATACAACATTCTGTGTCAAGGACATGTGATTCTCGAATAAACATTTGGAAGTTATAACCATTATTTTTTGTAAGAAAATCTATATCTTATGATTTGTTGTTATATTATTTTCAGTGCAGTCCTTTGGCTACTGGCGCTGTCAAGTTCTTTCTTTCTTCCGCTTGTTTTCCACCTACTTTGTTCATTTTCTTTTTGTTGCCCCGCTTTCACTTTCGTAGGAGCCAAAAGTGGGAGGTGCTGCAGCCACTGGGAAATCGGGTAGGACTTGTTTTTTTTTTTTCTGTGTTTGCTTTTTTTTTTTTTTAATTTTTGGGCGGATGCTGCAGTTGTTTGTTCACGTTGTTTGTTTGCCTTGCATCGTCCCTTTTACCCATTCGTGAACGTGCACGTGCTTTTCGTCCTTTATCTGGTGCCGGCTCTGCTTTGTCTCCTTCTCCCTCTATCTCTTTCTAGCTGGGTCCTTTTCTGCAGTGGCCTCTTCTTCAGCTTAAGATCGTTGAATAATTAAAAGCCAGCGTTCAACTTTCGTGCGCCAGCTGTCGTCCAAACAATTTAGCTGTGTCCTGGGTCAAAGTTTAGCAGGCCACCGCCCACCGAGCACCGCCCATCGTACGCCTTTCATGTTAACCTTCGCCCTTCTCGGTGAGTAATGCACACTGGGGGAAAAAATTAGCCCACAAAAGTATGCGATATTCTCGAGGCTAAAGCCTGTGCGCAATGCCTTTGGTCTTTGAGAATTTTGGGCAGCAACTTAAGTCACTTTTGCAACTACGGGGTGAGTCTGTAAAGTCGCCTGTGTTCTGAGTCTGCTGCACACAGGGAGAAATGAGCGAGACTTTTTTTTCGATGAACTTTAGGTTAAAACAATTAACCAAATCGAAAGTCAGCCCTGAAATGTTTCAAGGATTTTTAGATATTACATTTTCCTATCAATTTTGAGATATATTTGTTTTATCTTTTAATTTTATTTAAAACTTGACCCATTATAATTTGTCTAAGATTTAAAATTTGAGGAAAAAAGCCGAATTTTAATAATTTCAATCTAAAAATTATTGAAAATTTCCTGATAATTGTTTTAAAAATTTTTGTTAATTGAATTTTAGGCCGAAAAATTACCTAAATCGAAAGCTAGCCCTGAAAAGTTGAAAGAACTTTGAGATATTAAATCTTCCTATTTTTTTTGAGTTCTATTTAATCTGTATTTTAATTTTAGAAGAAACCACGAGCTATTATGATTTTTTAAAGAATTAATTTAAGAAAAAATTAGGAATTTTAATAATTTTAAAAGAATAATTCTTTGAAATGTTTGTATTATTTTTTTGCGTGCATGCAAAAATGCATTTAATGGCAGGAATGCCTGCGCTGAAGGCTTGGGGCCGCATTATTTTACAATTATGTTTATTACTTTTTAATGCCTGCCTGCCATGGCGGTGTTTTCTTATTTCCACCTGACCCGGGTGTAGATTTTCCGGCAAAGGCAGGGATTTCCACGGGGAAGCAACCTGGGAAGGCCGCGGCTCACTTATAAATAGCTTTTGTTGTTGACATTTCCACAAGGCGCCGCCGTCATCCTGCTCGAGTGGACGCTACGGCTGCGTCGGAAGAATTCATCCGAACTGCGTCCTTTGTTCTATTCTCGCGGAAAAAATCAATTTTTGGGCAAAGGGCCTTTAAAAATATAGAAAAGAGGTACTTTCCTCCTTTTGGTCCAGAGTTCAGATTTAAATAGAAGTGTCAGCCACATTCGATTTTTAATTAGAGTTACGAGCTCAGTAAATCGAGAAAGAATTGCCCTTCAATTGGCTTTAATTGATATGCTTTTTCAGCTCGATTGACGCCTCGATTGGCCGCGTTTTGCAACAAATACTTGGGTGTACTATATATTTTTATATTTATGTCATTACCACTTTGTTTTCAATACGATGGCAGTTCATGTCACTTGTGATTTGTTTTCATTTTATTTTCTATTTTAATTCAGCGGCAAATAGTTGGCGTAAAATGTATTTGAAGAGGTTTTCGATGTTTTCAACTTAAATACTGCAAACACTTCGAAAGCATGCTTTCACTTGCTTGTCAAATGAAAACTAAATTAACTAAATTCCATTGAACTTGCTGAATGCTAAATATTATTGATTTGCTGCCTTGGGGAAAATAAATTGATTAAGCATACCCGAAAATTTGAATATTTATAGGACCTAATGAAATGTGCCGGGCACTCGACACTAAAAAGCTTTTAACGTGATTTCCCGGAAAGAGAAGAGCTTCGGCTGGACGATTTTTTTGTGACAAGTTCCAATTTTCAATGTCAGCGGCTGCTACTTTCCGTACTTTTTCCTACTTTTCTACTTTTCCTCCTTGACTTGAGCAGAATTTCCACTCACTCGAAAAAAAATAGGAAAAAAAAGAAGGAAAATTAAATCCAATGCACTTGCCAGTGTTGCAGCCTTGTTTCGAACACACACAGTTCATAAATGCTTAAGCGGTGGAAATGGCGAGGCAAAGCGAAGAAGAAAAGTGGAAAAGTGGCAGGGTCACGGTGGCATCGTTGAGTGAGTGCAGCCATCAAGTTTTCCACTTTTCTGGCCTGCTTTGTGGCTTTCATTCGCCACTCTACACGGGCGGAAGAGCAAAAATGTCACATCAGGGATGCCACAGAATTCGTTGAAAATTTCTAATATAATTTAAATATGTCAGGGATGCCACAGAAATCGTTTAATATTTTAAAAATAATTTAAAATGTGTCAGGAATGTTATAGAAATCTTTAAATATTTAAAAATATTTTTAAAATGTGTCAGGGATGCCACAGAAATTGTTATATCTTTGAAAATATATTTAAAATGTGTCAGGGATGCCACAGAAATTGTTAAATATTTCTTAAATAATTTAAAATGTGTCAGGAATGTTACAGAAATTTTTAAATATTTAAAAATAAATTTAAAACGTGTCAGGGATGCCACAGAAATTGTTATATTTATGAAAATTAGTCAGTGATGCCACAGAAATTGTTATATCTTTGAAAATAAATTGAAAATGTGTCAGGGATGCCACAGAAATTGTTAAATATTCCTTAAATAATTTAAAATGTGCCAGGAATGCCAAAGAAATCATTAAATATTTCTTAAATAATTTAACATGTGTCTTGAGTTTGCCAGGAAATATTCTATATTTATTTAATGGGAAGATCTTATGTATTTCCTTTAAGTATATGGGTTTTTAAACCTCTCTTTAATATAAATAAATAAAATAAAAAAATACTCTCCGACAGCCAACTGAGGGTTTTTGTTTATTTTATTTATACTTCTCAATAAGGATATTTACTGAAGGCCATTCTATAAATACAACCCAATTGGTTTGGCTTATTTTTCGCCATATTTTTGGCTTGAGTTTCCACTAATGGGGGAAAAGGCGGCTCGTGGGCAGAATCTTGTTTGTGGACATTGGTTTTGGCGGCGAATTGCCAGCGGAAGCAAAGATTATAAAACCATTTTGAATGCCATGGTGCAATGTAATTAGCCAGGTCACGTCGTACTGCCTCCCCATTTTCCTCCCATTTTTCTCTCCTCTTGCCCCCCTTCCTTCCCCCGATGTAATGTCACTTGTTTCTGTACTTTTGTCTCTTGTCTTTGCCTGTCAACGTGTCGTATGCGTAATGGGCCAAGTAGAAAGCTGACAGGCTCGATGGTAGAGTTTAAAACTATAGCACGTGTGTGCACTGAGAGAATTGAATGAAAATGGTATAGATTTTGGTTTCTACTCTCCTCTAATTTATGTTTGTATTATTTATTATTTGTATTATTTAATGGCTTGTAACGTAGTGCAATTATCCTCATTTTCTCCTCCTATTTCTGCTGATTAATTTATAATTCATGGCAGTGCTTCTGGTCTTTAAGTGGCCCCAAATTAAAAATTGATTTTCCATGAAGGAGGCTCAGCCTCAATTTTGTGGCTATTTAATTCATATTTTATACGATGAGCACTCACTAATGAGTGCTGCCTGGGGGTTCTTCGAGTGCGGACAATGAGGACCAGAGGACCATCAGCCATGGATGGCCCTGACTGGGCCCCTGATAGATTGTCCAGTGGCTGGATGATGCTGCCCCGATTGCATCGCATGGCTCTTCTTGTCGCCACTCGAGCTTCGATTGATTGCACCACCACCACCACCATAGCCACCCATCATCATCACCGGGTATCGTTATCGCAATCGGTGGCACCAACACAAAACGGGAGTAGGAAAATGTAAATGTAAATGAAACTGAAAATGTAATTAGCTGTAACGCAACGCTTTCCCATCGATCGGCGGGGCACTTTATGTAAGCTAATGCCCAGTGCCAGCGATGGGCAGAAATGCCACCCCACCAAGGCACGAGGCCTAGCCAAGTTAAGCCTCTTTTTTTTTGAAGGGTTAAAAGTACTTGAAAATAGAGTTTCAAACTCTTAAAGGAGTTTTTTTTCTGGTTTAAAAAGGATTTAAATATATTTGGTACTTAGTTTAACAATTATGATACTGTAATTGTACCCATTTTAAAAACAAGTAAAAGAATAAGTACTTAAGAATGCATTTATTTTATATTTATGTACAGTAATAAAATAGAAAAAATAGTTTAAAGGCTTTAGCTAATATTAAAGAAATGTACCTAAAATAGGTACCAGCGTTAAAACGCATTGTACCTAGTACTAAGAAATATACCTAAAAACAAGTACCTAATTGATAAAAACCAATTACCTAATTACTTCATTTTAACCTAAAAGCAGTACATTGGAGTTTTCAACCTCATTAAAGTCGAGATAAAGCCTAGCCTAGTCTTGGAAATTGGTACCATAGCTTTAAATGATGTTACTGAAACTGTACCTAGCTTAAAAACAAGTAAAAAAGTAAGTTAGGTACTATGAACATCTATTTTTGTAATAAAGCATTGCCTCTTATGAGTTGAAAATTGTGTTAAAGCCTTAAGGCAATATTAATTTGAAGAAATGTACCTAAATTAGGTACCAAGAGTTGAAATGTATTGTACCTTTTCAAGAAATCTTCCTCAAATCAAGTACTTAGCTGGTAAAATCCAATTACCCAATTATTTCCCTTAAATTTAAAAGCCGTTCATTAAAATTCTCAAACTAATTAAAGCCTAGATAAGACCTTACCTAGTTCTGGTAATTGTTACCTACATAGTAAACCTTTCCCCTTATTGCAGCATGCAATTAATTAGCCCCAAGCGCCACTAAGTATGCTTCAGAATGCCCCCAAGATTGATGGGGCCTTTCGATCCAATCGCTCGATATACATCTCCATCTCCTCGGGCACTCGAGCTCGAGCACGAGCTCGTTGGCCACATGTTCCAGTTTGTTCCAATCTTCCTCCATTCTTGTGCCATTCTTCGTTCTAGCATTCAAATTTTTTTGTGTAACAACGCTGGCGGGGTCAGAGGGCGTGGGTAAAAAAATAGGGAAAAAGGGGCTGAGCATTGCATGTGCAAAGTCAAGGTTGGTACCCGGGACTCACTCACTAACAACAACAAATTGCTCAATAGAAAGTAAAAAGCATTGCCAGGGGGAAAATATATACAAGGACCTCAAATTGAATATGTAAAAAAAAGGATATATGAGTGGCTATTAGTCCCGAAGGTTTCTCGAATTTGTATCTAGAGTCTTTTGCTTGCAATTTTTAAAGAGAACTATTTACGGGAATATTTCCTTTATTTTCGACTCGAGAACTTTATTTTGACAAGTGCAGGCTTTACCCTTATTATTTATTTCCTTTTTTTTGACAATCTCAAGACTTTTTTCTCATTCTACTGGCAATTGTTTATGGCTCGGTTCTGGCTGGCACATAAAAGGAAAACAGAATCATCAAATTTGATTGAGCACTGGGCAGGTGAGGCAGGTACAGTCAACACTCGTCCTCAAATATTACACAAAGGTTTTTATATTTTAAATAAATAATAGAAATAATAGAGAAAATAATCAAATAAATTTAAAATAAATTATTTTCCTTGGTAATTGGTAAAAGGACACTCTTATTTCCTCAACTTCCAGTCAGGAAACTTCCCCCTTTTTGTCAGAATTCACTGTAATAGGCAGATTTATAGCCGACTCACCGGCGCCTTCGAAAGTGGAGTGCGGTTGTGTAGGCTTGGCGTTCGCAACCTTCGATATATGCAAATGGCGAGGAAAAAAAATAATGTAAAGAAAGAAATATCAAAGCGACGGCAGGCACTGACAACTTGCTATGCGAAAAAAGTTCTGACAGTTCCCCATTTTCAGTGTGTGTGTTGGTAACACAAAATTCATTTTTGTGTAAAACGCAACGGGACGCAATTGTTAGTCTGGATAATCGCGTCATTCGATTCGTTTAAGGTGTCAACAAAGAAATTCCACTAACGAGCAGATGCAAATGAATGGCATCAGTCCCCAGCGGGGGTTCGTTACGATGGCTTTTAATTGGGCAAATGCAAGCCAATGGGGGGTTTCTTTATTCAGTTAAATGATTAAATTAATCGCATGCACAGTGGTTACTTTATTTTGTTTTTATTATTACTTAAATTTAAATTTGAAACAACTGAGTTGGCCATAAAGTGAAGAACAGAGGAAATAATTGAGTGAAGAAATAGTTGAATAAAAGAACAACTGAGTAAACAACAGAGTGAACAATAGAACACACAATAAAGTGAACAAGTATGTAAATCACTGAGTGAATAATATAGTGAACAGAAGAGTAAAAAGAAGAGTAAACAACTGAGTAAATCACTGAATGAATAACAGACTGAACAACTGAGTGAACAGAAGAGTGAACAATAGGGAGAACATCTGAGTAAATTAGTGAATGAACAACAGAGTGAACAACTGAGTGAACAGAAAGTTAAATAGAAGAGTGAACAACTGAGTGAATCACTGAATGAACATCAGAGTGAACAACTGAGTGAACAGAAGAGTGAACAATAGGGGAAACATCTGAGTAAATTACTGAATGAACAACAGAGTGAACAACTGAGTGAACAGAAAGTCAAATAGAAGAGTGAACAACTGAGTGAATCACTGAATAAACAACAGAGTGAACAACTGAGTAAACCACTGAATTAACAACTCAGTGAACCACTAAGTGAACACAGGATTAAACAGAACAGTGACCAATAGAGGGAAAAACTGAGTGAACAAATAAGTGAACAACAGAGTGAACACAGGAGTGAACAGAAAAGTAAACAGAAGAGTGAACACCAGAGTGAACAACAGAGTAAACACCAGAGTGAACACCATAGTGAACAATATAGGGAACATCTGAGTGAACAATTGATTGAACCATTGAATGAACATCAGAGTGAACAGAAAAGTGAACAACTGAATGAACCCTTTAATAAAAAGCATAGTGAATAATTCATTAAGCCACTGGGTAAACAAACAAGTGGACCACTTAAAGAACAACATAATGAACCACTGAGTGGATCCCTAATTGAACATTGAAATGAACATCTGGAGAATAAGTGCACCCCAGAGTAAGCCACTGATTGAGCAACAGAATAAACTAAGTGAACTTGTATTTACTCAAAGTAAGTAAAAAGTAACTAAAGTGTAAGTAAGCAAGTTTAATGCTAATTACCTGTATAGGGGCTGAGGCAGCCCAGCAGGCAAACAGCCAAAAAGAGCCGGCTGATTGCGTCCGTTGGCAGACGGATCGACGTCATCGTCATCAGGCATTGCAAGTGCAATGGTTGTTGCAGCTGCCAAAGCAATTTATGTTGTTGCTGCTGTTCCTGCTGCTGCTGTTGCTGCTGTTGCTGTTGCTGTTGCATTGTTGGTGTTGCCAGTTGACGTCGCCATGTCGTGTCGAGCCCATTGATTGTTATTGCTTTTGGTGTTGCTGCTGCTGCTGCTGCTGCCAGTGTCCTTGTTGCTGCTGTTGTTGTTATGGCCGCCGCTTTGATTGGTGCGGCTGCCACAGGCGATGTTGCTGCTGGTGCCGCTATCGATGTTGCTGGTATTTTTGGGCTGCTCGGGCGCCATGCTGCTGCTGGTGCTGCTGCTGTTGCTGTTGTCATTGTCAGGCGTTGATTTTGAACTTGGCGCTGGCAACAAAAATATATTGCTGGTGCAACTGCAACTGCAACTGCTGCTTGTCCTGCTCCTTGCTGCTGCTCGAGTGTCCTTGCACTGTTTGTGTGTGTGTGTGTTGTGTGTGAGTGTGTGTATGTGTACAAAGGTGACAGATTATTGGAAACATAATCAATTTGAAAGTTCTAGTACAGTGTGGCTTTAATTCTGTGCAAAATAAACAATGGAAATAGCCAAGGTTGTAAGCTTTTGTATATTTTTTATGGGAATTTTGGATTTTTTAGTATTTTAAATTTATTTTTAGAAAGGTTTGCAAGATAAAATAAAGTATTGTAATTTGTAAATAATAAACCAACTTAGTAAAGCTGAGAAAAAATTTCAGAACAATGAAATAAATATATTTTATGTTGCAATTTAATTTAATTTGAAGAATCTGCTTTAAAATTGAATTAATTTCAACAATTCTGTTAAAATCTGGAGTTTAAATGAATTAATTTCAGTATTTTTGTAAGATTCTAAAGCTTAAATGAATTAATTTCAATATCTCTGTGAGATTCTGGGGCTTATAGTAAATGAAATAGATCTAAAACAGAAAATTATTAAAGTTATTTAATCATTTGTTGGAATTTTAAACTAGTTTTTCTCAACAAACATTTTAAAATATACTTTAATACAGAAGCAGAGGAAAACCTTTTGACTTTACTACACATTTGTATATATTTTTTATTTCCCATTGTCCTTTCCCTTTTCTTCGATTTTCTTTGGATTTTCTTGACTTTTCTTTGATTTCCTTTCTTTGAGAAAGTGCATTCTTCAACTCGCACCACTGTGCTGCCTCTTTGTGTGTGGAAAAGTTTTCTGCATTGTGTCGACAGATAGTTTTTGGCAGCACCTTCTTCCTATTTTCTCTGTGTGTGAGTTTTCCGAAGGGGGTGGCATTTTTTTTATTTGGATAGAGGGCGGTTTTTCTGTGTGGATCAGCTGTTGGCCACCCCCTTGCGCCCTTCCGTGTTTGGCAGCCGAATTGGCTTGTTTACAAATCTTCTGGCCGTGGGTTTTGTTTCAGTTTTTGTTGTTTTGCAAATGCGGATGAACGGACTTTTGGCACTTTGTGGTTGCCAAAAAAAAAAACAAGAAAAAAATACACACACACTGCTCAAAAAAAAAGTACACACACAGTTTTGAGTGTATTTCCAGCTCCTTCGTATAAATTATAAATTATATTTGCAACGACAAAGTTTGAGTTTGAGTTTCACTTCACGCGCCGCCTTATGGATTTTCCTTTGCACACACACACTCTCGCACACACATACACAGGAGCACGCATTGATTTTCCCTTTATATTTCCTTTGCCTGTTTTTTTTTTTTGGCTATTTTCAAGGCTCTGGCTCTGCTCCTGCTGCTACTTACATCTCACGTGAAAATGTTTAACTTTCGACACCAACAAAATTCCGCACGCAAGCACTAAAAAATACTAGAAAACTATAAAAAAAACAGAAGCAAAATGAAAACAAAATTGCAGGCGGAAAATATATACGAAAAAAAAAACACAAACAAACACAACAAGGTTTGGGGGAAACTCAACGCGACAGTAGCTCCCAATTTTCCAACCGATTCTCCCATTTTCCCCGAGACATTTTCACAACTGATTGCTTTTTTTGCTCTCTTTGCTTCTGTTTTCCTTTTTCTTATTGCTTTCTGTCGTTTTGTTGATTTCCCCACCGAAAGAACAGAAAAGCTGCAGCGTGGAGAGAGAGTGTCAACTTGGGAACCGAAACGAACTGAATAGATCCCGAGATGCGGCGGATGCGATGATTCCCGCTGTCAAGTCCCAAATCCGAATCCGGAATCCGGAATTCTGAATCCGCAGCGTGGATTCCAAGAGAGCGCCAAGGGCCAACTGACGCCGTTCGCTGAGGCTGCGCTCCATCTGATGTTGCAGCCGCAGCAGCAACACCGCCGCAGCGGCCGCAGCGGCCGCAGCGGCAACATCGTTGCAACACGTTGCCGTTGCAAGCTTTCGCTCGAAGAACCAGCAACTTTTCCCAAGCTCCTTGGGTAGCAGCTTCATAAACCCGAACCGTAGTTCTGTCCTTCACGGGTTTCAAAATTATTCACGAGCTTTTGGCGGTGAACATCACTAAACAAGGGAGGAAGCTTACTCTTCCACAAGTCGCCGGCGGAAGAGTAGCCGGAGAGTCGCTAAAGAATCGCGGGAGAGTCTCCATAGAGTAGCCAGGGAGTCGCCGGCAAATTGGAGAATAGTCGCGGTAGAGTAGCCGGCAAATAGCGGAATAGACGTCGGCAAATCGCGGAAAAGTCGCTGAAAAATCGCGGAAGTGTCGCCGAAGTATAGCGAAAGTATCGCGGAAGTGTCGCGGAAGTATCGCGGAAGTGTCGCGGAAGTGCCGCGGAAGTGTCGCGGAAGTATCGCGGAAGTATCGCGGAAGTGTCGCGGAAGTGTCGCGGAAGTATCGCGGAAGTGTCGCGGAAGTATCGCGGAAGTGTCGCGGAAG
>VNJW01007602.1:0-14350 GCA_008042615.1 Drosophila auraria | reverse complement strand
CCTGGAACCAATCTTCGAACTTTACATGGTTTGCTATAGAAAATCCTAATTCACTTTGCGTCGTTTCACTTTGCGTCGTATTTTTTTGGAACGTATCCCCGACGCAAAGCGAGGAATAGGTGTATAAGCCATATGCGTGATTTTCGGCGTAAAGTAAATAGACAGTCTTAATAAGTAGGCAATCGTGGACGTGTTCTGAAAATTTGAGTAAAATCGGATGATAAACATAGAAGTTATTAAACCATAAAGTTTCTGAGAGAGAGAGAGAGAGCGCACGTGCGTGTTGCTCAACATGTTCCTAGCAGCATTTGTCTTTGTTGGGTGTTGCTCAGCATGGTGAAACAAATATTTAAAAAATGTTTGGTTTTTATCTATGACGAAAGTCGAAGTCGTGAACATTAGAGGTAGTGTTGGGTTGCTCATGAGTGAGTGAACAAAAAAGAGTTGTTCACTAAACTGAGTGAGTGAACATGTTCCTTCCTATTTGTTCTTTTTTGTTCACTTGTTCATTTTTGCTCACTATTGTTCAGTTGTTCAATTTGGTTTTATATTGTTCACTTGTTCAGATTTGCTCTTTTGCTCATTATTGCTCAGTTGTTCAATTTTGTTCAGCTAGTCTTTTTGGTTCATTTTTTGTTAAGTAACTTATTTTTATTTGGTATTTTTTTGCTCATTGTTATCTCAGATTGCGTAAAAATGAGCAACCACATGCTCGTACTTTATTATTTATTTAAATTCGAATTGCCGGTCATAGAGGTGGTGTTGTTTTTGGCAGAAACATCGATGTTTTAATTTAAAAAAAATAACAAAAAGCAATTAATTAACTTTAAGAATTTGGTTTATGAATTGAATTTTTCTAAGATATATTTTTTATCAATAAATCTTATCAGGATGATGCCATTTGTCAAGAACATATGTATATATGTGTGCTTTTTTACTTTCGAAGAATATATCCGTATAAAAAAACATAAATATACATACATATGTATATCAGATTTAAACTAATATGTAACATATGGATTTTTATAGTCGTTGAAATGCAGTGCTCAGTAGTCTGTTTATGAACAGGTTATAAAAAGGCAGTGAACAGTAAACAAGTGAGCAAGTGAGCAAGTGAGCAACTGAGCAATAAACAGTGAGCAATGAGCAGTGGACAAGTGAACGAGTGAGCAACTAAGCAATGAGCAGTGAACAAGTGAGCAAAATGAGTGAGTTGACTCTTGAACAAGTGAACATGCTCACCCAAATGAGCAGTATTTACCCAACCACTAATTAGAGGGGGAAAAACATCGATGCTAACATTGATGTTTTCGAAACATGACAGTGAATCGTTGATGTTATTCCATCTCGAGGACACAAAAAGAAAGAACCGCGATGTTTCGGTGGCATGGGATCACTTTGAGAAAACTGTTGAAAAAACACATGGTATATGCAACTACTGCGATAAAGCTATAAAAACAGCCGGAAACACAACAAACCTTCTTGACCATCTGAAACATGTTCATCCTGTAGAGCTGTAAAAGTTTGTTTGAATACATCGATACTCTCGATATCAATACTTGAAAACATCAATATATCGCGATATATCGTACATTAAAAAAAATTTTTTTAAAGCAATAAATCTAAACTGAAACCCGTTTATAGACAAGGAGGCCAAAAAATTCTTTCAGCTGTTAAATAAATTAATGCAAAAAGAAAAAAAATATTGATTTTTATATTAAGTTTTCTATTTTGAATGTAATATTTGAGATCTGACATCAGGATATTTTTTTTGATTTTTTTTGTAACATGTTTATGTTTTTGTTGATAAACAGTAATTTATCAACAATATTTTGTTTAAGCGAAATCCGCCGGTCCGAAATTATGGCCAGCCTTACTAAAGCTTCTCTCAGACTCGCACGATGAAGCCTGAACGCATAAATAGCGTTTGGCGATCTTTTTTAGGGCCATCATACTTTCATTCTCCATCTAAATAAAAATAGATATTAGCAAAAAGTCAAAACAAATTACACCAAACCCTTACTTTCCAATAATGAAGTGGGTCTTTGTCCTCTTGGATGTTTGGTGTCTCAGAATACTGTATCATCAGTAAAATTGCGTCTGCTTTATTTGATCTGATTTTGAGCTCAGATTTTTCCTACAAAAATTAATATCTCATTTTCTTTGCGGTGGGTTCTGGTGGAGTTGGGTTGGCCTTAGCAGATTTGGACAGAATACCAAAACCTTCACTTTCTAGTGCATGCGCAGCATGATCTGCGTTAAAAGGAAAAACAAATCAATCTTTCTTAAAGCGCGGATCAATTAAAGTTGCAATCCTTGGCCATGTGCGATTTTCATATTGCAAGAATCGTTCTTGAAATCGCTTATTCATAAACTCAAAGGTCTCCTTGACTTCGGGTGTTTTTAAATTTATCTTTATACCCTTGCAGAGGGTATTATAGTTTTGCAATGATATTTGCAACGCAGTGAAGGAGGCATCTCCGACCCCATAAAGTATATATATTCTTGATCAGCATCACCAGCCGAGTCGATGTAGCCATGTCCGTCTGTCTGTCAGTCTGTCCGTCTGTCTGTCGGTTTCTACGCGAACTAATCTCTCAGTTTTTGAGCTATCGGGCTGAAATTTTTAGCATAGTCTTATTTCTTTAGCACGCAGTATATATGTCGGAAATCGGACCACTATATCCTATAGCTGCCATAGGAATGATGGCGAGATTAATGTAAAAAAATTTTAACTTTTTTGTTTTTCAACGTATATCAATCAATTTCAAGGTATAGCAGTTTTTGTATGGTTATAGAATTACGGTTTTAATTTCATTAGGATCAGACAACTATATTACATAGATGCCATAGAAATTGCTGACTGCAAGGGTATACAAATTTCGGTTTACCGAAAAAAGCTTTCTTTCTTGTTTGTTTTATCTTCAGTCACTATCTGGTTATTAGTTTGGATATCAGTCACTATCTGTATATTCAGTCACTATCTGTGTAATGTGGCTTTGGCTCCAATCAGTTTGAGCGGGACTTTGCCTTGCCCTTTACTTCGCCACCTTTTCCACGACCAGACATTTTCTTTATTTTACCTTATTCACTTCACACAGACGAAGAACGAATGTTGCTGCAACCTCCTTTCTTTCTTTCTTTCTTTCTTGTCAATTTTTTCTTTCAGATATATATATATGGTTATCTTACTTATAAGTAATACAAAGATGACAGTTCTATGTTTACTTAATTTAGATTATTTTAGTTTTGTTTTACGCTTTCTAGCTTTTCAAAAACGTTAGCCGTTGTGTACCATTTGTACTTTGTACTTAATTTTAAGGTTCAATTGATTTGTTTTGATTTTTATTTGGAATTTTCAGGAGAAAAAATGTATTAAATACAATAAAACCTAAGATCTTTTTGTTTTGATTGGTGGGTGTTTTTCCTTATTACTACTTAAGACTAAAAAAATTAATAGGTAGTGTGAGGGAGGAGTAGGGGTAGTGTAAGAGAGGCTGCAAATAAAGCAAACGTCTACATTTGTTGAGTTGATATTTCAAACTGATTTTATTTTTATTAAGTCCTAGCTTAGGTAGCTAACATGAAAATCTTATGTCTAGTTTTATCTTCTAGACCCACGGGTCTCATAATCTTATTTCTAACAATACCAACGCAACGGTCATCTGTCCCTCTAGCTGGGAAGCCGTTCTCAAGTGCAAGCGGGGATTTTCCGCTGCAAGATAAACATATGTAGTTGCTGTACAATTATTTAAGGGATGAACCCAAGCAACAGTTCGAGATACATTTTTAGATTCCTAGTGACGTTTATATTTAAATCTATGCAGACACATGTTTATCAGTACAGCGGTTTGCTGGTTACGTAGAATTCTTATATATATATAAGTGTTCATGTGTGAACAGGTAGTGTGTAGTGTTTATAATTTTATAGGCATTTACAAGGTTTTATGCATGTGCCAATTTTGGAGTGACTCTATAGATTTGCTATTTTGCTATTTTGTGTATTTTATTGGCTTATGTTATAGATGAGATTGTTTGGGACTAATGATTCGTGCCTCCTGCGGTAGAAAATTAGTTTTTTGTTTCTATTGTATATTATTCATATGCTCCTTAGGTGTTCTATGTGGTTTATGGTTATGTTGTTTATTGTATAGTCTGCTGTGAGTTGTATTTGAAGTAGGCTGTCAGAAATTAGGCTATTATTGTGATTATTGTTTGCTTCTATGAATTTTTCTAATATTTTGAAAGCTTGGACGTCTATTCGATTGATCTTTGTAATGTTATATAGCTCAGAGTTGCTGATGCGGTGACCTGTTAGTTGGTTTCTATGTGCGTGGTCTGTGGCTCGGCTAAGGATTTTTCTTTCAAAGATTCGGATAGTCTTTGTATCCTTTGACCTGAGGTTGAACCAGGCTGCGTGGCCGTATGTGAGTATCGGTTGAATCAGTTTCTTGTATATAAGGGTTCTTATTTGGGTTATTTTGTTGATTTTGTCTGGTCTAATGTTTCCTAGGTTTCCGAAGATAAGGTGGATTTGGGCTATTTGCGTTTTTGCTTTTTTAAGGTTGTTGTGGATGTTTTTTTTGAAGCTTAGTTTATCGTCATATAAGACTCCGAGGTATTTTAACTCTTTGTTTGTTTTTATTTCTACATTTCCATTTATAAGTATTTTCGGGCGAAACTGACGAGCGTTTTGGTAGATGTTTCGCAGTTTCGGTCCCTTTATATAGCATGTTTCGCATTTATTTGAATTTAGCTTTAACCGCCATTTTTTGAAATAATCACAGAGTTGGATTAGGTATACGTTCATGTCTGATTCTGCGTTCTTTATTCTGGCTCCGGATCCGAGCACTAGTATGTCGTCAGCATATACCAGTGTTTGGATGGCAGTCCTTGATGTAGTGTCTGGTGCTCTTTGATATGTAGGTAAGTCAGCTAGATATATATTGTAGAGTATCGGTGCTAAGGTTGATCCCTGCGGGACTCCCGCAGTAATTTCTCTTAGTAAAGATTTGTCGTTTTCATCTGGACTGACCACATAAAATGAACGATTTGTTAGATAACTGTGTATGATTCTGGTTATTGATGTATTGAAATTATGTAGGTAGAACATTTTATAAATGAGTGCATTTGTCCACACTGTATCAAATGCTTTTTCAAAATCCAAAGCACATAAAATGGTAGCACGTCTGTTGTTCAGGTTTTTGTAGATGAAGTTGTTTGCAACAGCAAATGCATGCGAAACAGACATGTTTGGTCTGAATCCAAATTGAAATGGTTGAAGTATTGAATTTTGGTCTAGATGTTTGGTTATTTTTTTTGCTATTGTTTTTTCGAATAGTTGGCTTATTGCTGATAGGATTGAAATTGGTCTGTATCCCAACAGGCTCTTGTGGTTGGCTCTGGGCTTTGGTATGGCTATAACTTTACTGCATTTCCAGTTTTTTGGAAAGTAAGAGATATTTATGCAGTGGTTAAAGATTCTTGCAATATGTTTTAGTACAGGTATGTTTAGCCTTTTTAGAAGAAAGTTGCTCGTTCCATCTGGCCCAAGAGTTTTCTTTGCATTTCCATATTTTATTATTTCAAGCAGTTGCATAGCATTTGTGAAGCCGTGATCATCTGAGTTTTGCCAGTTTCCGTCTGCAGAGTGTGACTCATCAAAGTAAATAATGAAAGGTGAGTTTGGAAGGGTTTCTAGTATTGCATTATTGATATGGTTTGCGTGTTGTGGGTTGGATGTAGTTAAGTTGTCGTTCTGTTTGTGGATCTGCTCAAATGACCATGCCAGTGCATTTACTTTGTGAAATTGTGATTTTAAGGTGAGTGGAACGGGTACATGTAATAACGCCCACTGTCATAACGCCCATGGGCGTTATGACGCAAAAACAAGTGACATAACGCCCACGGCTATATGTCATTTTCAATATTGTCATAGCGTCCGCAGATCTTTATGTCAGTTTTTTGTGGGCCTTTGGCACTATAACGCCCACAGCTAATACAAATTAAGAAAATAAATTAATACTATAATAAAATACAATTGAGGCTAAGTTTCAGTTACTTAACCGCCCTAATTCTAGCTCATTGCTTAAGAAAATGTAAGGAATTTTGTGCTAAATAAATGGTAAAGTTTGAAACTACTAAAAGCGCCGAGGGCAAAATTTTTTTTCAAACAAATCGCGCGATTTTATTGAAAACCAAATTTTTGACTTCGGCGCTTTCAGGAGTTTCCAACTTTAACATTTATTTAGCAAAATATGCTGTAACCTCCTGCAAGGATTCGCGAGAACTATCGGGTGGCCGGCTGCTTAGCGGATCCTAGGACTGGGTTTTGAAGGCAACACTTTTATTTTTTCCGGATTTAAATCCCGCATACCGACAACTGGGCTTTAATAGGGGGATGCTGATGGATGTTGGCTGCATCACTGTGCCCCTCCTATCCGAATGGTTGCCAGGATCATGTCGGCGACTCCCTATTTGTTATTGTATTTTTCACCTGTATTTTCCTTTACAACCTCCATCTCATCCACTTTTAACGCTTTCACTCACAGTTCATTATAACATAATTGTATTCACAAAACTTTTCCTAATTTCCTACACATCGAGCTCGACACTAACAAAGACACTTTTACAAACTTAAAATATAACAATAATTTATTATTTTTATATCTTATCTTAGTTAGGCCTTCCTTTGTGTTTGTATTTGTTTTTGGTTATTAAAACCTGGGGACATTTGGGGTTGTGGGTTAATAACATCCGTGTTATTCTTCAAACTCCGGTGGCTCCGCCTCGACGTCTCCCTCGCCGCACTATTGGATTTTTCCTCCAGGAAAATCGCGGTTCGGCTAGTGGGGATTTTCGCACGATTTTCTTTTCTTTTTGCGACCGCACGACTCGGGATAAGTTTTCGAACTCCTCTTCTTTTCCTTCGCTGCTCACGGGCTCCCCTTGGATTTTTTTTTAGTTTCTCCTCTCTCTGACCTTCCTCCGCCCTTGGGAATCTCCTCTCCTCGCTCATCGGAATCATCTCTTCTGTGCCTCTTAATCCTCCCAAGTTGTTTTCCCTTAATCCGCGCATACACCTCATCATCATGCACCCTTCGGCATTCGATACCCCGATTGTTAATTGATACCCCTGTTTTTCATGCGCACGTAACAATGCAGACAAAAGTGAGAAGCAACAACTTCGAATATTTTCGAAAGCCCGGTACAATTTTATACTCCTACTTAAAGACAGCTTTCATTTTTCGCTTGAAGATTAGTAATAAACTGACTATGAAGATTATTGTGCCGAAAACTTGATATATACGTGTATCTGATAAGAGATGTAGAAAATTTTCAGAGAACACAAAAGCCGTATGAAGGTATATGGGTAGTACACAATTTAAAGCCTTGTATTGATACAGAAGGAAAAAATAATAGGAAAAATAAAGATAATGCAGAGAACAATGAATTAAATGTAGAGAACAATAAATTAAATGTAGAGAACAATGAATTAAATGTAGAGGACAATGAATTAAATGTAAGGGATAATAAATTAGACCTAGAAAATGATAAACTAAAAGATGTAAATCGTAAAGATAAGGATGGAAATAATAAATAAAAATAATGAATTAAATGTAAAGAAAAATTATGGAAAATTTAAAGATTATAACCAGCTGAGACACCTATCCCTGACACTCACCGAACACTATCCAGTTTTTCCACCCATGGCAAATTGGCCATATTCAAGAAGGATGAAGTTAGCAGCGCCGAAGAGCAAGAAGTCGAGAATGTACGAAACCGAGAAGTAGTCGTGGTAGAAGAAAAGTCGTGAAGCAGAGAAAAGTCGCAGAAGGAGATTACATTAAAGTTGAAAGTCGTTTAAAGTTGTCGCGAAATTAAATCTGTACCAACCTAATCCTATATCATTTATCTGTTCGGCATTATATAATTCTTAATACAAACTTAATATTACTTAATAAATCTTACAAGGGGGCTCAACCGGTCCGAGCAGCCAACTAAATGAACTAAGTGAAGAATTTAACACATGAAATTTAGAAAAGTTGTAAAATTTCAATATGCTGTGAATTTACAAAAAGTTGTGAGATTGCGAAGAGTTCTGAAATTATGATGAGAACCAATAAGAAGAACAAAAACGCTACCCAAAAGCAAAATTCAACGACAGCAAAGAAGAATGTGAAAAAACTTATCTTTTTCTTTATTATTGCTTACTTCCTAGTGCTACAAGTATTTTAATATCCTTAATTTAATGCACTAGTCACTATACGGCGTTCATTAATTTTCAAAAATTGGTACTTAATACTAATTTACAATTTAAATTTATATAAAAAGAAAGACTTTAATAAAATGAATGAATAAATAAAAATAAAAAATGTGTGATTTAATTGTACAGTACAGTGTTTGTTTGTATTAAATATTTTAAATATTTTTAAAGTGTTCCATTAAACTAGTTTTAAATTTGTGTGTGCTTGTTATTACTTTTATATGATGTGGTAAATTATTCCAGAGTATTATAGCGTTGTAATAGAAATGCTTTTTAGAACTCTCAAGTTTGCATCTAATATTCTTTAAGTTTTTTGTTCGCCTAGACGATGCAAAGTTCAATAAATCAAATAGGTATAATGGCTGCTTGGTTAATATAACTTTGTGCAAAAGCTTTATTATTTTAAATTGAATCAGGCTTTTATATTGCATATTAAGTAGCTTGTTTGTATAAACGGTAAAATGGTCAATCCGTCCTATATTATAAACGAACCTAGATATATTATTAAACGATACTTTTATCTTTTGTTGACTGGCCATATCAGTATTTCCATATTTCTCTATACCATATGTCAGTGTTGTTATTAAGAATGATTTTGCTAGCAAATATCTTGTTGTTGTTCTTAACGAAGATCAGCAAAACGGCACATTCGAGCTGAATCGAAGGAACGTAGATGAAAAAATATTTAATATAGACGAGCAAAGCAGTGAAAAAGAGACAACCATACAAGAGTTTAACAAAATACATACTCAAGTAGGAAAGTATACAGAAAATCAGATTGAAGAAGTGTTGGAAAGAAAATCGGACAAGACAGAACAAAAATTTGCGGGAAAAATGAGCAACATAGATCACGAAGAATCGCACACATACATACGTGAACAATGGTGATTTGTCGAAGTTGCTAAAAACGATCGCGGGAAAATGTGAAATTTCTGAAAGTAAAAACAGTGTTTCGGTTGAAAGCTTTTCGAAAATTGTGCCTAATTTTGACGGTGTCTCGATCCCAATAAGGTAGTGGGTGGTTAATTTCGACGAGAACGCAGAAGCGTTTAGTTCATAACTAAACGAAAAACAAAAATACGTTAACGCAAGGAATAAAATGAGTGGAACAGCCAAACTATTTTTAGAAACAGTTGCAGTGTCAAATTATGAAGATTTGTGCGATGTTTTGATAGAGGAATTTGATAAACAATTGACCAGCGCTGAAATACACAAGTTGCTAAGAAACCGTAAAAAACGCACGTCGGAAAATTTGCATGAATATGTTCTTCAGATGCGAAAAATAGCATCACTGGGTGAAATCGAAGATCAGTCGGTAATAAGCTATATCGTAGATGGCTTAGAAGTGCGTGAGGACCCTAAATTTCCGTTGTACAGTTTGGAATCATTCAAAGAGCTAAGAAGTCGATTTGAATTGGCAGAGTCGGTGACAAAGAACAGTGTGTTCAAACGTCGGTCAAATTTTAATTACACTGAAAAACAAGAAAACCAAGTATACCGCAAACAACAACATTGTTATAACTGTGGGTCCGCAGACCAAAAAATAGCTGAGTGTAAAGGCGACCAAAAATGTTTCAAGTGTAACGGAGTGGGCCATATTTCCAAACATTGCACAGGCCAAAAGTCGAATATAAATGTAGTATTCAAAGAAAATCGCGTTAAGGAGATGCAAATCGGTAATGCAAAAATGTTGTGCCTAATTGACACTGGAGCAGATGTTTCGTTAATGCGCAAAGACAAATTCAGAAAGACCTTCAGTGATCGCGAGTTGCAAAAGTGCTTTTTGAAGCTATTTGGTTTGGGTAACGTCGCAACCTCTGTGTTGGGTGAATTTTCGGAAGCGGTTGAAGTAGATGGACTAACAACTATGCACACGTTCTTAGTTGTTCCGGATTCAAATCTAAAAGTTGATGTTTTAGTTGGGTACGATTTTCTGGAGAAATTTACAATAACCCTATCTGGCGGTGGATACACATTTGCGGAGGCACAGGTTAAGAAGAAAGAAGAAGAACGTTCTGAGTTCAATGTATACAATGTGGTAAGCTCGACCGATGAAATCGATGTGGGAGTGGGAGTTTGCCCCAAATATGCTGCTGCTGTAAAGGACATGATAAACAATTACAAGCCGATGGGTAAGCCTGAAGAATGCCCAATCAAGCTAAGTATTATTCCGAAGGACAACATTGCTTTCCGTGAAAGTCCAAGTCGCTTGTCGATCTCTGAGCGAGAATTTGTTAGGAAGCAAGTAGATGAATGGCTCGAAAGTGGAATTATTCGAGAATCGTGCTCCAACGTGGCAAGCAAAGTAGTACTGGCCAAAAAGAAGGAAGGAACATACAGGCTTTGTATAGATTATAGGAAGTTAAATACCCTTGTTTTAAAAGATAGATTTTCCGTTCCAATTGTTGACGAAGTTATAAAAAAGATGCAAGGAGCCAAATTCTTTACAGTAATGGATTTAAAGAACGGATTTTTTCATGTATCTGTTGAAGAACAAAGCCGAAAATATACTGCTTTTGTAACTAAAGAAGGCCTATATGAATTCAACAAAGCTCCTTTCGGATTCTGCAACTCACCAGCAGTCTTCGTTCGATACGTAAACTTTATCTTTCAACCGTTGATTAATGCTGGTATAATGGAGATATACGTAGATGACATAGTTGTGTTTGGCGATTCAGTTGAGCAATGCCTTGACCACATGCAGATTGTTTTAAAGCAAGCCGAGAAGTTTTATTTACAAATTAAATGGTCAAAATGCAAATTTCTAAAAGGGAAAATTAACTCTTTAGGACACGAAATCGAAAACGGAAAAGTTTGGCCAGGACAAGAAAAGGTAAAAGCAGTTAAGAATTTTCCATTGCCCAAAAACATAAGAGGAGTACAGGCTTTTCTGGGTCTGACCGGCTATTTCAGAAAATTTATACCGGATTACGCCTTACTTGCCAGACCGCTGACACACTTGCTGAAAAAGGATGCAGAGTTCAAAATAGGTAGTTTCGAAATCCAAGCAGTAGAAAAACTAAAGTCGGCTTTAACAAACGAACCAGTGTTAAAAATCTTCAAACAGAACGCAAAGACTCAGTTGCACGTGGACGCGTCAAAAGACGGTTTTGGGGGTACACTTCTCCAGCAGCATGAAAACAAGTGGCATCCTGTTTTGTACTGGAGCAAAAAGACAACTCCTCAGGAAGAAAAATTGCACAGTTACTTTTTAGAAGTCAAAGCCGCCTATTTAGCTACCAAAAAGATGAGACATTACCTTATGGGCATCGAGTTTGATCTTGTTACGGACTGCGCAGCCTTTAAGATGACTACAACAAAAAAAGACGTCCCTCGCGAAGTAGTACAGTGGCTAATGTATCTACAAGATTTTTTATTTACCATTGAACATCGAGCTGGCACTAGAATGAAGCATGTGGATAGTTTGAGTCGTTTCCCAGTTATGGTAGTAGCATCAGAAGTTCAGTCCCAAATTCTAAGAGCCCAGAAAAAAGATGAACACCTAGCCGCAGTAGCAGAGATTCTTAAGCAGAAACCCTATGCACACTTTACGATGAAAAATAACTTAATCTACAAGCAAGTTGGCGGAGTAGAGTTGCTAGCGATTCCAAAGTGTATGGAGAAGGAAATTATACGAAACGCTCTTAATTTTGGTCATATGGGAGCTGAAAAAACTATGCATGTAATTCGTCAGGAGTATTTTATACCTCATTTGGACAGAAAAGTGGCAGAATTTATCTCTAACTGCATTGAGTGTATAACTCACAACAGAAAGCTCGGAAAGCAGGAAGATTACTTACATTGCATAGATAAGGGAGACAAGCCGCTTACAACCCTCCATGTTGATCATTTAGGATCTTTGGATATAACTGCCAAGAAGTACAAGTACATATTCGCTGTTATAGATGCATTTTCAAAGTATACCTGGATTTATCCCACTAAATCGACGGACGCTCAAGAAGTTATTAAGCATCTAAGTTCATGGGTAACTATTTTTGGAAACCCACACCGTATTATCAGTGATAAGGGAGCAGCTTTTACATCTAAGCCATTCAAGGAGTTCTGTTCTGTTGGCAAGATTGAACACATAGAAAATACTACAGGGATCCCGAGAGGCAACGGACAAATAGAAAGAGTTAATAGGGTCATAATATCTGTTTTGTCTAAATTGTCTGCAGCTGAGCCATCAAAATGGTATCAATATACTTCACAGGTGCAACGGGCAATCAATGCTCATGTGCACTCATCAACGAAATTTACTCCGTTTGAAATTTTGTTCGGAGTTAAGATGCGAAACGAGTCAAATATGGAACTTGTCAACATTCTTCAGGAGGAGCTAATGTCAGGCGTTCAGGACGAGCGCAACCGAATAAGAGCAGAGGCCAGAGTCCAGATCGAAAAAGCACAACAAACATACAAGCGCAATTTCGATAAAAAACGAAAAGAACACTACGGCTACCAACTAGCAGACTTAGTGGCTATCCGGGTTACACAATTTGTAAATGGAAAAAAGTTGTCCAACAAATTTATTGGACCCTACGAAGTCATCAAAATAAAGCGAAACGGCAGATATGATGTCCAGAAATCTGCTGAGTTCCTGGGCCCGAATCAGACGTCAACCTCGGCTGATTCAATGAAATTGTGGCGTTACTTTGGCTGCAATAACGATGAAGACGACGATACTGGAGGATCATCTGGGTCAGATGATGATCAGGATGGCCGAGTATAAGGTGGCATCACTACGATCACCTAACCAGCTGACACACCTATCCCTGACACTCACCGAACACTATCCAGTTTTTCCACCCATGGCAAATTGGCCATATTCAAGAAGGATGAAGTTAGCAGCACCGAAGAGCAGAAGTCGAGAATGTACGAAACCGAGAAGTAGTCGTGATAGAAGAAAAGTCAAAAAGCAGAGAAAAGTCGCAGAAGGAGAACACATTAAAGTTGAAAGTCGTTTAAAGTTGTAGCGAAATTAAACCAACCTAATCCTATATCATTTATCTGTTCGGCATTATATAATTCTTAATACAAACTAAATATTACTTAATAAATCTTACATATATAGTGGTCCGATTCCGGCCGTTCCAACATATATACTGCGTGCTAAAGAAAGAAGACTATGCTGAAAATTTCAGCCTGATAGCTCAAAAACTGACAGACTAGTTCGCGTAGAAACCGACAGACGGACAGACAGACAGACGGACTGACAGACGGACAGACAGACAGACGGACATGGCTAGATCGACTCGGCTGGTGATACTGATTAAGAATATATATACGTTACGGGGTCAGAGATGCCTCCTTCACTGCGTTGCAAATATCATGGCAAAATTATAATACCCTCTGCAAGGGTATAAAAAGGGAGTCTTGGAATATAAAGGGAAGACAGAAGAGATAGAATATTACGGAAATGGAGAAAAAAATGAATTAAGTTTAATCGAGGTAAATAATATTCTTCTGTTAAAAGAATTTATTATAAAAAAATACTTCGATGATAGGGCTCAAATCAGAACTGACTCTGAAGGGGGCAAATCAAAGCATAACAAGTTTGGGATACCAAAATCTGGAACACGCCGTCGCACAGTGGGGTATTGGACCCGAAAAGTGGCGATTAATTCAAAAAACGATTTTTTCATTCGATACATTTGATTATATTATCTTGTTAATACATAAAATTCTGCATTTAACCGTATATAACTTTTTCTCCTTAACCTAACAGAGGCTAAGAAATCGGTTGTCAAAGTTGCAACATATTTTCGGTGACTTTAAAAAAGAAAAAAAAATCACTTTTTTGACAATTTTGAAAAAAAAATGGTTTCCTTAAACGAAAATATATGCCAAAAATGTTATACAATCTCAAAGATAATATATTCAACTATTTCCAATGTTGTCACCAAGTTTGGTAACTCTAGCTCTTATAGTCTCATTCAAAGAGCTAAGAAGTCGATTTGAATTGGCAGAGTCGGTGACAAAGAACAGTGTGTTCAAACGTCGGTCAAATTTTAATTACTCTGAAAAACAAGAAAACCAAGTATACCGCAAACAACAACATTGTTATAACTGTGGGTCCGCAGACCA